>CAIGRQ010207674.1:0-17106 GCA_903798375.1 Fraxinus sp. D2006-0159 | reverse complement strand
ATATTATGACATTATAAGTAGTTACTAGTTGCTAAAATTTAGGTGGAAACTTGCTAATTATTTGTTGGCTTGAAAATTATTATCTGGCTAATTTTTAATTCAATTGTGTTGATTAATAGTAACAAGTAAGGAATGAAATAGCATCTACAAATTTCAATCATGTTATATGTACATCTTTAACATGACACCATCATATCATTTGATTTTCCCAACAATCTTTCAAATTACTTTCAAATTGTGCCACACAGAGGAGATGTCAAGAAAGATGTACATCGAAGTTAGTCCTATTTCTGATTATGAAAAATTCTATTTGTATATCAAGATTTGTACATAAGGGTGTACACCTTCCTCACATGGGGGTGGGCCCACTTGGATATAATATTTTTTTATTCGAACGGGTCCCACCCCCATGTGAGAAGGATGTACACCTCGATGTACACACCGATGTACCACTAACAAAATCGTTCTTATTATTCATATGACAAGATGATCGTGGGAAGAGGATGGACACCTCGATGTACACACCGATGTACCACTAGCAAAATCGATGTTAGTATTCATATGACAAGATGACAACATTAATTCTTTGTAGGAAGCAACCGAAGAGGTCCTTACATGCGTGATCATATGTCGCACACTATGCCCATAATAATTTTGACATTGATTACAGATTACAAGAAAATTATAGTTCAAGTCCCTAATCGATTGGAAATACAGTAAATGGGTCTTCAACCTTCAATTTACAGTGAGTCCTCAATCTTTCAGTTTTGTATGTACCAACTGAAGATTCAATTAATCCTCAAGTACAGTACATGATTCATTTCACAAAGGATTACCAAAATACTCACATGGTGGGCCAATTTTGTATGTACAAATTGAAGATTCAATTAATCCCCAAGTACAGTACGAGATTCATTTCACAAAGGGTTCTAAATAAACGTTAGAATGGCATTTGATAATCACTTTATTGATTTTTTTTAATGGTAAATATTATATAAGCATTTTTCCTCATCTTTTTTCAGACATAAGAGTCAATTGAAAACTTTTGAAAGGTTGCTCAATTAGTCAGGCCTTGAGTTTGCTCCCCAATGGTCACCAATTCGAGTTTCCTCAGAGCCACTGAGGTGAGTACCAACCGTAAACTTCAGAGCCCCGTGAGATTAGTCGAGATGCGCGTAAGATCGCCCGGACATCCACGATTATTTAAAAAAAAAAAGACATAAGAGTCAATTAGATAACAACTGATTTCTTGGATCAAGGTTTAGGCATCAACAAGACTCAGGATTTCAATTCTTGGACCTAACAACACTTGCAATAAAATTTATGAACTCTTGATTTAAAATGAATACATAAAAATGTATCAGACTCTCTATTCAGTCCTAGCCCTAGCTAAAAATGGGCTCTATATAAGATTTTCCAGTGCAGCAAAGATCAGCCTAATATTACAGAGATCAGCATATTTCTGTGTAAATGTCATGTCCTAAACATTTTACATCTCTCTTTTAGTTTTTTTAATTACAACCCCGTTTTCACAGCGAGCACTGGGGGCAGATATTTTTTTGAATGTGGGTCATTATTGGCAGCAAATATTACCTATTGGAGATGTCCTGGCTGGTTGAAGTTGAACACCAACTTTTCAACACCATTGCTGATTGGTTGTTGTGGACTCCTGATATCAGTTCTCACATTTTTTGTGCCATTGCTGGTTGGCTCATTTTGCTGATGCAATTCTGTTTGTGCCAACGAAGAATATTTTGTTTCTGCATATACAACGAGTCAGTATTTTGCAAATGACAAATGATAAGAATACATATATAGGACCAAATGCAAAATGAAGAGGAAACAAAAACTAGCCTTTTATTTCTCCTAAAGTGATGAGCCTATTAAGGCAATCACGGAATTTTGTTAAAACAATTCTTTCTTGCTCTGCATAGGTATCACTCAAGCCTTGCATATTCAGCAATTGTGTAGTCACACTATTATGGCCTGATAGCTCATTAGGGGAGGCAGCAGGAGTGAATATTGTAGCTTGTTCATCGCACATTAGAGCTAATGTACTGGGAGACATTGGTCTTCCTTTTGATTCATCAGCTCCATTGGAAGTAGACTCGGAGTTTTTCGTCTCAGCCTGGTTGCCACTTGAGAGATCATCAATCAAAGGTTTTTCCGCTCCAGCATTCTTCGGGGATTGACATTGATCTTGAGCTGATGAAGCCGCCAAGTTTTCTCTAGAGTCCTCTGCCTGTTCTTCTGCTGCTTTTCTTTCCTCTGGAAGGATTAAAATTATTTACCTCATTTTCATGTACTGAAAAAGGGAGTAATTTATTTATATCCATCGACAAGCTTGAAATACCACAAAGGATTACTGTTCTGTTGTGGAAGCAATATATTGAACTACTTCATCTAAAAGTTTAAGCTATGAGAGAAGGGACATATTCACATATTGAAATTTAATCAACCCAACCCATCACATGTAGCCAGATTCATTATTTATTGAAGGCCTGATAAATGGATAGTGCCAAGACCTAAACTCAGGACCTGCGTCTGCATTAAATGTATTATTTTACAGTGTTAACTTGTGTATTTGACAATTATTTGCTGAAACTTCCATCTTCTAGTCAGGATGTGTTTGATGGATATTATTGAGGAAAAAATGTATTTTAAACAGTGATATGATGGGAAATATGTGATTAAAAAGTAAGGAAAAGTTATTGATATGATGGATATATTATTTTATTGAAGAATGTGTGGTTGAAAATGAGTTTTGAAAGAATGTATTTTTAAAGAATGTGTGTCAAACAGGGGCTTAATATTGTGAAAGAATTTTTCTTACAAGCATCATTTCTAGCATGGAGAGAGCCTTAGGACCTGCGTCTGCATTAAATGTATTATTTTACAGTGTTAACTTGTGTATTTGACAATTATTTGCTGAAACTTCCATCTTCTAGTTAGGATGTGTTTGATGGATATTATTGAGGAAAAACTGTATTTTAAACAGTGATATGATGGGAAATATGTGATTAAAAAGTAAGGAAAAGTTATTGATATGATGGAAAATATTATTTTATTGAAAAATGTATTGTTGAAAATGAGTTTTGAAAGAATGTATTTTTAAAGAATGTGTGTCAAACAGGGGCTTAATATTGTGAAAGAATTTTTCTTACAAGCATCATTTCTAGCATGGAGAGAGCCTCTTATAGACAATAAGAACTGAGATGTCAAGATAATTTCAAATAGTACCATTGATTAGAGCAACTTGGGATTCTTCACGAATCTATATGTACCTGCAAGCATCTTGGCAGCTTCTCCCGAGTACACCACCAACACTGAGCATAGTTCCTTCAAGTCCTGGGGCTGAATGATGCCAGCTAGGAGAGATCTTCAGACATAATGCACTTGTTAGTTTTCTACTGAATAACGACTTTTCAGAGGGAAGGTAGTATTTATACCTGTAGGTAAATTTCGAAGGGCCCAAAGTTAATGCATTACCAGCAAAAGCACCAGGAATCAATGGCAGTGAAGAGGAAGGTAAAGATGCCTTTATTTGGTCTGCCTGAAAATAGAAAGAAAGTGCTCATCAGATGAAAGTCAAATGATTTTCCACCAAATCTAGCAGGTACATCATTTTTTAACAACGTAATTTATATTTACCTGTTGATATTGCCGGATCTTGTGCACAGGATCTTTAACTGTTGATCCAAAGAAGAGTTCCTGACCTTTTCTTTTCTTGTTAACGGGAGGAGATCCATATCCAGAGGATCCAATAGCACCAGTGATGGCAGCATTTGCTGCCTGCTGGATGTATGCCATGTTGTGGGCATGATCTCCATGAAACAGAGCCTGTCTCTCCTCACTTCCCTCATAATTTTTGCAGTCCATGCATTTACAGTTTTCAGAACAAAGAATATTTGCTTGGAAGCACTCACAATACTTTTTGAGACATCCTGATTTCTTGCAGTGGCATCCTTTGTTATGCTTTGCCAAGACTACACCTTCCCCAGTCTCCTCCTGCATATATTTCAAACCAGTTTGGAGCTTGCCAAATATAACCAAAAAAAAACTTAAAATGCAAGTTTTGGATGCATTGAAATGAATAATAATGTTGATCTCTTAAAACACAGTCCCCTGGTGGTTATCAGAAAAATGGTATTGAAATTCAAATATAGTATATCAATCAATTCCATGGAAATGGTTTCTTGTTCAATCACTGATGGCATATTTTCCACAAGCAGCAACGGTTCACGCCCAATAAACTTGGGATCAACTACATGAATCTTTTTTTTTGCGAATCTATTTTATCCAATTCTACTTTTACAAAAAGGTCCAATAAAAATCAAAAGTTTTGTTTCCACATCATGCCATTTAAAATTTGTTCTACCTCTCACTTCTAAAATGCTCCATGGAGATCACATCACTCTTGTGAACAAGATCTTCCTAGGTCGACGAAAAAATATTATCGAGATCATTTTGAGTCATCCTTCCTTTAATTCATGCTCACCTGGTTTCCCCTCTTGTTATTATATTTCTTATTTCTTATATTATAGATTCAAGTATAGCAACATATCCATCTTAACGTCCTTTCCCATACAAAGTGCTTACATAGACATTCTGTGTTATGTGTCCCAACACTCAATAGCATAAAACATAGTTGATCTAATAATCACTTATTCACTTTCTAGAACTGACATTTTAACTCGACAAGTAACTTCAATCTTGCAAAATCCATTTATTATGTGTCCATTTCATTCAATCAAATTTCAACCCATGCATTACATCCTGTTTAAGTCTTATTATGAACAATTCGACCTAAATACCTATATAATCACTCTTTTGAACAACATAATCCTTTGTTTTCCAACTTAATTATCACCCATATTATCTACTACAACTAAAAGATTATTACCTGTCTTACATTTTAGTAAACCTTAACCAAAAACCTTTATATTTCAAAATGCTTTTTTCGAATTTCTAACATATGATTTATCACCCTCATAGTCTAGTTAATGGCATACTAAAGAACCTCATCTTGGATATACCTAGTAAACTTTTCCACAACTAAAGCAAAAGATACAGATTCTATGTGGAACCTTGATGCAAACCTATAATAATAAGATATACTACTTACCCTACTAGATATCACACAATAACATTGCTCTATCATACACGTCCTTAATAATATTTATATATCCAATAGAATTATTGTTTTCCTCTAACATCCACCATAAGCTCTGAAATTGGAGACCTGTATTTTTGGTAATCGATCACTATGACCTTTGTGAAGAGGTACCTCTCTCGAAGTTGCAGGTCTATTATAGAGAGTTATTTCGCACTCACTGATGAGATTAAAACCCCACATGGATCCAAGGTAGCTCCAAGTGCTGAACCAAAGCCAGCCGTTTCGAGACGAGAAGCTTTAACAATTGCCGAAAAAAGGTTCACAGGGCAACAGACGAGCTTCCAAATTCGGGAACAGCTGAACAACCTACTCATGAGCCGCTAAGTACCAATCTCGCAACAGTATTGGAGCAAAATGCTCAATCCTTCACTTGCTAATCGTACACGGGTCGAACTCATCCACCATATAATTTTCTGTTGTAGTACATGTACATAATGATTTACATCCAAACGATGTGGTAAGATATGATTGGGTCAACATTTTTTCAACCAAAAAAAAAAAAAAAAAAGACCTCCACTCTGACACCTCATTTGTATGTAAACTATTATGTAACTTCATTATATACAAGTAACATTATTCTATAGTTTTCCTAGATCAATATAACAAGATCATATGGAATTTTACTTCTTTATCCAGCAATCTCCGAAGCACATAAACTAATTCTTTGAAACCTTTAAATTACACTTTAAACTATGCTTAATCACCACCTTCATAACTTTTTCTTATGACTTATAAGCCTAACACCTTGGTAGATTGTATGTAAACTATTATGTAATTTCATCATATACAAGTAAAATTATTCTATAGTTTTCCTAGATCAATATAATAAGTTCAAATGGAATTTTACTTCTTTATCCAGCAATCTCCGAAGTACATGAACTAATTCTTTGAAACCTTTAAATTACACTTTAAACTATGCTTAATCACCACCTTCATAACTTTTTATTATGACTTATAAGCCTAACACCTTGGTAGATTGTATAATCTCTAATATATCACTATTTCTCCATTCATTCGGCATTCTTTATTGTTCAAAATCCCAGAACTACATGGACAAAAAATTGTTTGTCAAAACATGAGTGTCAATAATAAATTAGTGTAAACCTCGAGAATGCTAAAATAAATATAAAAAAATTAGGCCTAATTACAAGAAGCATATGCACACAGAAAGATACTCGGCTTGTTCTAACTTAAACATCTTTTATAAACTATTGTTGATATCATCATAAACTAGTTTCAACTTAAGCTTCCAATCATTTATGCTTCTGTCAAAGTGTATGACGTCTTCCATAGGGATGTAAACGAGCTGAGGAACCAAGCCGGCTCACGAGCAGAAGTTTGTGGCTCAGGATCTTTTGGCTTGAGCTGAATCGAGCTAAAGCTCGAACGAAAAATCGAGCTTTACACTTGAGCCTTATCGAGCGAAACTAGCTCGGGGGTTTTTTTTTTCATTCATGCAGCTGCTGTGCTGCCTGAGAGTAGCTGCCGTGCTAGGCGATGTAGTAATTGCTGCTTGAAGCTCAGGCAGCTACAGGCCCGTGTCACGGGCCATTTAAGCCTGCTACTCGAGCTGGCCCATCCGACTCACCAAGCTACACGAGCTGGCTTAATCTCGAGCATTCGTCGGGAGTTGAGTCTTAGCCCGAGCCAAGCCGCTTGGGCTTTTTACGGGCCGCCTGAGCTGGATTGACATCCATAGTCTTACATCGGCAAGATAACTTTATAATAAAACGAAAAAATATTCCTAAAGAGAACAATTAATTGCGAAAACTGCCTTTCTAAGCTTAAATACAACTTAGGTGAATCATACAAAAGGATTTAAGGAAGAAAGAAATCGGGATTTAGGGTATCAACTTAGGACATTATTGTATAAATTGAAGTAATCATCAAGGCAATGGTACAAAGGTTTGAATTCTTTGTGCTAAAGATTGGCTTCAAGAGAAGTAATTTATGATAGCAGCATGTATTCACAAAATATTGGGAAGCTACATATCTACTAGACTACTACTATATGTAGATGATACACACATAGTTGGATAAAATGTAGGGGACATTCAAAAGGCACGAAAGACATTTAAGGCTAAATTTAATGACTTTGGTTAGGCTATAAAGTATAACGATATTAGGGACAAACATTAAAAGGAACAAAGAATAGCATAGAGCGTTCGTGAGTCAGAAAAGTTATATTAAAAAAATACTTAAAAGGTTTTGATAAAGCGAGCATAGCACAGAATAAGAGGATGTTGGGCTAAGCTTAAAGCTGGTCAAAGTTACTTTTAAGAGGATGTTTGCTAGAAAACAAGCTACTCATTTTAATAGGTTTTGGCAAAAATATAAAGACTTTTTTAAAAGCCAAGCACGGGTTACTTTATTTTTTATAACCGTGGATGTCCGGGCCAACTTACGCGCACCTCGACTAATTCCATGAGGCCTTGAAGTTTATGGCCAGGTACTCACCTCAGTGGCCAACCACGGGTTACTTACCAAAAAAGAAGGCAATTTTTAAAAGTTTGACCAAGTAAATTATCTATGAACCCTCAACTTTACAATAGAAACAAATCATTAAAATAGTATATGAATTTTTTGGTCATTTGCCACATTTATTTTACTTGAAAGCTAATTCATTTGCCAAACATAAATTTACTCAATACATTTTACCCAAACATACCTACACAAAAAGTTAAATTACTTCTTTTGTTAGCTTAGCCAAACATGCTCTGAATCCAAATACTCGTTGATTTTATAAAGAACTAAGACTTTGGGGTCAATGATTTGTTGAATCTAAATCAAAACTGAAAAATTAACACAATATTGAGAAATAGAAATTTTATTCTATACAAATGAAGCCGCCTTAAACTCTAGAAAACCCTACAACCCTAACTCTAGGTATTTTAAAATCATAAATAATTCTTAAACTATTAATAATAACAAAAGACCCTATGTTAATAAACAAAAAGGAAATATATTTTAAATAAACGTTGTAACCATAAACCCGAGCCTAATCTATTTGTGTTCCATCTTCTTCAAATTGACAAAGATTCACTCTCAAATCGTTCACCATATTCTCGTCCAATACCTTGTAACGACAATCCACTGTCCATTAATAAGTCTTTCACATTGGCCCTCATTGAGCATTTATACGAAATTCCAAGCATGACATCATTTTTAGCACGACATCATTTTTTCTTGAAATTCTATTGCAATACAAACTTTCAAGCCTAGTTGGGTGCCCTAGATAAATCTCCACTAACAACTTTCATTGTTTCTACATGCTCAATCAAAAAGTTTGTGCGGAATGTGTTCAAATCATAATCACTTTTGATCAAACATACTTTTTATAAACACATCTCATAGGACCACAACTACTACCTACTTTTTATCCACACCTTCTATGAGACTCGCTACTTAGAATGCAATTTATATACTTCTAAAAAGCAAAATTATTACTATTTTTATTAGCCAACCTTCCATTATCCACCACTAATTACCCATCCGGTGTATGCTAATATCAAGCATTGCTATCTCAAGTAATTTCAAGGAAATAGCTTCAACAATGTGACCCTTAATCCCATTTGCATCCATAATTTGTTATACACTTGTTGTCAGTTGTCACTTCTCCAAGGATAGACTTACCCATATCTTTTTCATCTTTTACATATTGGCATTCCAACACTAGAAGGTAAGTTTCCTTTCAACAGCAAGAGTCTTCGGTAAATCACCAATTATAGCCTGATTATCTTTACCAACTTCAATTACTTCACAATCCTTCCTTTTTTCTACTATTTCTCTAGAGTAGACCTTATTTGCCTAATTATCCCAAATTGCCATTAATCCTTTGCTTATGTCCAACTCCTAGTTCGTGCAAGAAAGATGGTCATACCTTGTTATCAAGATATGTACCAACTTTATCTCTCACCAAATTAGTAAATTAGTTGGTAACCAATTGAAGTTAGATTTTCATTACAAGCCATCTCCATCCCTTGCTTAAATAAATGTAGCCTTCCTTACCTTACATTAATGTCCTTTATCATTTTGTAAGGTTTTGCTTTGGGTGCGGAATAGACACTATTGCACCACGCGACCACCATGTGGAGACACATCTTTTTTCCTTTGTCAAAAGTATAAGTTATGGTTTAACATTCTTTGATACAAATTCGTCTTTCCCATGAATAATATGCTTGCAAAGGGAACAATACGGGGAAAGATCTTCACATACTACTTGCCAAAATCCGTTATAGTTGTAACAGTCATCAACAAAATATAGAAATCTTCAAAATAATGATCGATCTCAATGTCAAATTGGGCAGGCCTAATCCTTGTTTGAATCAACAATCTTTCGCGGCTCAAGATTGAAAAATGGAAAGGTTATTGTAGATGTCTCCCATTAACTTGTCAACTACTACGTCAATGTCTACTAACCGCATCAACACAAATAATTATTTCTAGTTATCCCAGTTGTCATCCTCATGGAGTAACATAGTTTCTGTCATTACAAATCTTTGGACATAACCGAGCTCTAATACCAAACTACTGCAGCAAAAAGCGAGATTAACTTGAGATAAAGACACAAACTCGTTGATGCTACATATTCCCAAGAATTTTGGGTCAATGACTCTAAATTAAATACTCAAATATCAACAGGATATTGAGAACTCTCAATTTTATTCACTTCAAAATCAAAAAAAGCGGCCAAACATTAAGTTCTAATTCTTTTTTTATTAGAAAATAGTACAACCTAAACTTTAGACTTATTAATGTGCAGAATAACCCCTAAACTATTAATAAATAACAAAAATAAAATAAAATATAAATTTGAAGTAATAACTGTTAGCCCGAGCCCAATCCGTGTGTTCCATTTTTGTCAAGTTTCCTATGCAAAAATTTAAACTAAGTTAACACGAAAGAATTAACAAGAAAAAGGTTCCCTATTTTGATGTCGTGGGCTCAATAATGTACACAATAATATGTGTCATACATGAAAAATCCTGACAAGGAAGATTGTGAACATTTGAAATGGTTACTTAAATACTTGAATGACTTTATAGAAATTGGCATATTCTATCACTATAAAGAAGTTCAGCTTAAAGGTTTTGTGAACTAAGATTTTTATGGGAATAGGTATCTATAAATGAGTCAAACGCTTCATTTGCTTTTATTTGAAGTTTGCCCATCTTACCACATTGCTCAAGAAATCTTGTATATCATATTCTTTGTTTTTTGTCCTTTTTGTATTGATTCTAGAGTATGATGCTTTTGTATTTAGGGACTGCGCGAGTTAAGAGATGTCAAACTGAGTGGGCCAGCAAAAAAAATCCCCAAACTCGAACTAGGCTGATCAAGGCTTTGGATTTAGTTCTGATAGTTAAGCACGAGCCTATGTGATATTTTACAAAATATAAGGAAAAAAGGTTTCCTTAACGGAGAGCCAAACTACTCTATGTTTTATGCCTAGAAGTTTCAAGGAAAGTTTTTGCCATTGAAACTCTTCAAGGCGGAATTTATTCTCGCCTAGAATATTTGAATCCACTAAAATAAGGAATGAGAAATTATAAGATTTTATTTTCTTGTGTAATTTAATTTAGAAAAGCAATTCAACTCTGATCGGACCGTCTTTCTTCAGGACAAGCGCAGCACACATTCCAGTCCCATTGAAATTTTTCAAAGGTCCAAGCTCAATCCGAACCAGTAACTAGAATGAGCTGGTCTTGGAATGGCTCCGAGTGCAAGTTTCGACTAGTGCCAGCCAATTTAAACCAAACCGACCCGGTTTGAGATGCCTATATGAATTCTTTGGGAGTAGCCTGTATTTGTGTGGTTGTTACAAATGTAGGCTTGAGTGTTGTACCACAAATCGGGCAAGCCTCCTCGTGTGGAGCTCATGAAGATGTACACCTATTTTTGCCAAACCTCTATAAACTTATTCTTTTTTTTTCTACTATTTCTTCAAAGTTGTGTTAGTTGTGATCCTTTTCGAGGTTATCAACACTAGGGTAGAAAATCTATTAGAACAAATTTAGCAACTGTTTGGGCTCCATTAAAAATGTATTTTGGAATAGTAATTTTCTGGAAAATGTGTGATTAAAAAATAAGGAAAAGTTTTTGGTTTACGTGTAATATTATTTTATTGGAGAATGTGTGATTGAAAATCAGAGAGAGAAAAATGCATTTTTTGGATAATGGAGCCCAAACAGGGCTTAGTCTTCTAATGTATCCATAAGATTGGGGAAGAGGGTAATGTAAATACTAATGCAAGTAGATCAATCAACTAGCAATATTAATCAAATGCTGCAATTAGGAATTATCACACCATCATTTCGTTCCATTTATGAACAGGAAGTACAAACTATAGTTGTTTTTTCTCATTCACCTCAATGATAAATATTCCAGTTATGCCAATGAATTAGGATTGACTACAGTAAGTTCTCTCTGAATACTGTGACATCCATTAAGTAGAATATGCACATTGATTTTTGTTCTTTGCAATGCCAAAATAGACGATAGAAATTTCGGGTATGAAACATCAGTAACACGAGAAGCAAAAGGCATCACTTTAAAGTGTTACAGACTGCATTTACAACACACTTTTCCGAGTCAAATGTAGGCCATGCTCGTCTTATCTCTTTGATGAGAAGAAAATTTATTAATATATTTCAGAGTAAGATATGATATATACACCAGAATTGCAGTCAAAAGTTAAATTAAAAGGATCCCTACCTACAGATAGTTAAAAGCACAGAACACTAAATCTACTAAAGAAATATCAGATATAAAAGCATAATAGTTTATTTCAGGAAATATGCTAAGAACAGAAAAGTCCTCTAGCAAATCAGCCATGAAGTAACTAAATTTTATGTCATAACATAGGCAACCATTTAAGTATAGACAGTACCCTAAAATCACGAGCTGCATGTGGACTGCTTGCAATTTTTGGCCTGAAAGCCTGTGGATTACGCTCCAGTGTAGCTTCAACTGCTTCTCGTCTGGCATCGTCATTTTCAATGTTGTTATGACAATTCACACAGTTGCATCCATCGCAATATACGCCAGATGCAAAGCATTCGCAATACCTGACCATTAAAATATCATGCATCATAAAAAAACCCACATAGAAAAACAGTTTGCAGTTAATGCACACATGCTTAGTAGTAGGAGAATTCAAACCATTGGACTGTCCGCATTCGGAAATCCAGACAACATTATCAGTTCAGAAGATGTACACTGAAGTGCATGAGAAACCCAAAAGGTGTGCACAGTTCACACAAATAAATTTGTGTTGAGATTTCAAAATATAAAACTGTCAAACCACCAAGGTAATTATCAGTCGCAACCCATGTACACCGTGATATATCAAAAACCCGAAAGGTATTTGTCAATTGTCAGGGTTAACAAAAGTCTCCAAGAATGTATAAATAGTTTTCTTTATTGCCCACTTGCCACCAAAATTTAGATATTGGTTAATAAATGAACATACAACTAAGTCTTTTTGATATTTGATAATAAGTGCCATAGAAATCTTATAAAAGATTATTTCACAATACAAATGTTGCTAAAAGGGAAAGAGATTATTTAGCATCAAGTAAATATATCAGTATAGCAATCCAATGAGTGCTGGTCTTTCTATATGCTATAAACATAAGTTAAGATCTCTAAACAAATCCATCAATAATTGCAGTTATTCTGAATCATCACCTAAAATACCTGTGGCTAGACTTATGATATCCTCAAACACACACAAAATAGAGTGGAAACAGTCATCAATTATCAGCATCGATAACATATAGCTGCAACTTAAAAGACCTGAATTTGAATTATCTCCAAAGAATTATATCAGTTATCTAGTCCAATAGTTTAATTACAAAATATTGGCCAATTTCTGTCAAGACCACTAATATATGGCTACAGCTCAAATGTGAAAGCAACAAGTCTGTTCCGTGTCCTTGATTTTGACATTGTTGAGGCAATGGATGCACCAGCTGGCACAGAGAGTATAGACTACCCTATTGGCTGTTGCTTAAGCTGTAGCACTCATACTGAATCCTTCACTTCCCCACCTTTACTACCCTATTGGCTGTTGCGCAAGCTGTAGTACTCACCACATCAATACCATGGCAAGAATGTGAAGGAATCAACATATTTTGAGTCAGGCTTTGCCGACCACAAAATACATAAAATGTGACAGCTACTTACAACTTTAAACACCGTGAGTGTTTGCAGTTACACTGCTTTTGCTTCTTTGGAGTACCATCGTTAACTTCAGCTAGATTTTGCCTTGACCGTGCCCTTGGGGATTCAGGTTTCCTGAAGGAATGAAGAGTATGAATTATAACAAAATAGCAAGAGAACTGTCTTGGTATATCAATCATATATGCTGTGTGCATAATATAGGCACGAGTGGAGATCATTAGACAGTCAATCAATGGTATCAAATGCTTATCCTTTTCACTATTTAACATGTAAAGTAAAAGAACGAAGACGGAGAACCATTCCGGAATTAAATTTAAATTTTCATCTTCAAATGATTAGGCTTCAAAAAACAAGAATGGAACAGAAGAATCTGCTAGGATGTAATTCTGAATCTTCATGAGCTATGATGCAATGAAAAATACAAGTATGCAATAAATCCAAATGATTGAAAATGTCATTAACCCAAAAATATGTGGCAAGCAGACTAAGGCAAGAAAATACATGGGAATCTTCTCATGCACATGAGCAGATAATTTGTTATATGTGCACCACAAACAAAACTATGTCAAAATCAGAGATTACACATTAAAAGTATTTACAGAATAACTTAGTGAGGTAACCCAAAATATGATGTTGGAACAAGAAATAGGCATTAGCATCCACTTTTATAGTGATGTAACCCACAAATTACTCATCAGCTGAGTGATATTCGAATGAGTCAAAGACATAAAGACTTCCACAAAAGTTTCTTACTTAACATGCTAAATTAGATTTTGTAGGGCCAGAAAGAATTTTGAATAACAAATTAACGGTCAGTCTAACCAATGTATCTTACAAATTTATATAAACCAATAAATGACAAAATTGTCTATCTGGGGTGCTCATTATATAAAGAACGAATTCTAAGATCGTTCTGAAAATTACGAGTGTTCAAAATGAAAAGATCAAAACTCTGTAACTGAGCTGAAATAACTGACAAACAAACCCACAGATTTTTATAAATTTCTAAACTTTAGCTGTATATAAATCACTTTTCTCCAAAACATCAAAATTGTTCAACAAATTTAGATTCGGAGGAGAGAAGACTCACAAAGCAGGTCGAACGGAAGGATGAGAGGAAGATACGGCTGGTTGCGGAGCTTGATGCATTGTCAAAAATGGCATCTGTGGCAGCGGCGGAGGCTTTGGTGGCTGATTTTTCGGCTTCACTAACTGTGGCTGCTGCTGCTGGATAAGATGGCTCGGCGTTTGCGATTGCTGCGGTTGAGATACCTCCAGCAAAGCCAATCCCACGGACGATGATGCGCCATCCCCGAACCCCGTAAAATCCAGTTGTCTCGCCGGATTCCTCACCGGAAAATCCGCCGCAGCTGGTGGAGTAGCCTCTGATTGCAGCGGTCCTTTTGGAAGAAAATCCCCTCCCTCAGTTTGTTCCATTAAAAAATGGAACAAATATAACGCAATTTTTCGTATCAGTCAACACGAATTATACACCTGTTCTCACTGGAACACCCAGAATTGAACGAATTTCGAAATTCAAAATCTAAAAAGGGCAAAAATCTGGAATTAAATACTGGTCTCTTTTTACACAAATCCGATTCAAACAAAAATCCAATAAATATGTCAGGCTCTAAAATTCCTCACTAATTAACCTCAATCGAGAAGCCTCTTGATCCGTATTTACATATAGAATTACGTATATAAATACTTTTCAGTTTTCACATACGAATAATTTGTGTGAGAAAAAAAAGAGAGGAGGAGGAGCGATTTTCGAAAGAGAAGGGTTGGAGGCTTTTAGTAGCTCCTCCCTCTCTGGCTTGGCTTTTGAAATTCAATTTTACAAATTTTGGACGGTCAGATTTAGCTGATAATCTCATCGTACGGTTTCCACCGAGAATATTGAATCCAACGGGTAAAATTCATAGAAACCACGAAGGTGGATTTTGGGCCGCTGGATCATTGGCGTCTGATTTTCGAGGACAATTGTAGCATGTGGTGAAGAATTGTCCAGTGTTGTCAATTCCAACGTGGAACTTAACTCTAACCTGCCACGTCGTGGATTATTGTTANGGTAAAATTCATAGAAACCACGAAGGTGGATTTTGGGCCGCTGGATCATTGGCGTCTGATTTTCGAGGACAATTGTAGCATGTGGTGAAGAATTGTCCAGTGTTGTCAATTCCAACGTGGAACTTAACTCTAACCTGCCACGTCGTGGATTATTGTTAGATAACTGAAGAGTTAGGAATGGTCTGCTAGGGTCGTGAGTAGGTGAATATTTGTAAGAGAATAGTAAGATTCTGTTTCGTGAAAAGAAAAAATTAAAATAAAATAATAATTTTATGGCGCTACATTGCAGGACGCCGTTGACTTGCGGGTAAATGGTGAGCGAATTGAGGAATTTTCAATTTTGTGAAAAGATCTTAAAGGGGAAATTAGGGACGGTTTTCCTATTTCAATTTTTAGTTTTGAGTTTTGAATTCATTTTGAATTTTGAATTTTAAGTGTTCATTTTCTTTTTGTTATTTTGAAAAATTATTTTCAAAAATAAAAAAAATCTAAAATCCGTTTACATTCTCCCCCTCATCTCTCTCTCTCTCTCTCTCTCTCTTTCTACCCATCCTCTCTCTCTCCCCCGCCTCTTTCTAGTCTCTCTTCCCCCCTTCACTGCTACAACAACTTTTTTTCCGACGAGACACGTTTTCATCAACTGCAAGAAACGCTTCGCCCCTTTTCTCCAACAAGACACATGTCTTCACTGTTGCAGAACCGCGAGAAACACTGTGCGCAACACTCTGAAGTCGTCAAGTAAAAAGACTTCATCAACGTGCTAGTGGTAGTGGTGGTTTGGGATGATTTTGGTGTTGTTGGGGGGGGGGTTAGGTGATTTTTGTTGATTGTGCAGGTAGGTGTGTTGGCGGTGGTTTTTGTTGGTGGCTACGATCGACCTGGTAGCGATTTTTGTTGGTGGTGCACGTAAGTTGTTGACGGTGGTGGTGGCGGTCGACGATGGTGATGGTGATGGTGGTGTGGTGTGGTGGATCTAAGCAGTGTTGGTGGTGCCGGTGGAGGTGTTGACAGTGGTGGTGGTAGTGTGATGGATCTGGGCAGTGTTGGTGGTGGTTGGTGACGTCAACCTTGGTGTGGTGTTGTTGGAGGTGGTTTTGTGGCGGTGACGGTGACGGTGACGTTGGTGTTGGTTGGGGTGATGTTAAACTTAAAACACCCAAAAAGCATTTCGAAAATTTTTGCTTGATTTTAACTGATAACACTCAAAACGACAAATATGTCATTTTGAGTTTCTTTGTAAATTTTAAACTTTTTTCGAAAATTCGTTTCTGAAAATAGATAAGTAAACGTGTTTTCAATGTTTTCGAAAATTAAAAACTGAAAATAACAAAAAGAACAGACCCTTAGTTTTAGTTTTTCTTGGTTTTCTATAACAGATTCTGCCTATTTGACTTTTAAAAAATCAATATATTTTTTTTTTGTTGAGATAACTCTAATACCTTTAACTACTAGTCACCAAGCAATGAGCGTCCCCTCAAACTCCACATCTTGCATATTCAGGAGATCATGCTTTTGAGGCAGAAATGTATAGTGAAATCGAGACTCCATTCGAAATATCACTTTACTACAATAGAAATCTTGAAAGGATCGATAAAGGTATGTATATCTTTCATGTTCCTAACCCCATTGTAGGCCGTTTTGCGATAACTCTGTGCCCCAATAGTATACTCCTCTAC
>CAIGRQ010207634.1:0-11456 GCA_903798375.1 Fraxinus sp. D2006-0159 | reverse complement strand
AAAAAGGGTTGAAGTCAACATACTTTCAAGTCTCTTCTATTCAAATTTTGAATGTAATACGAGTGTATTTGATAGATATTATTTTGGAAGAATGAATTTTGGAATAGTAGATTGATGAAGAATGTGTCGTTGAAAAAGAAGGAACAGTTATTGATGTGATGGAAAATATTATTTTATTGAAAAATGTGTGGTTGAAAATGAGTAGAATAATGAGAATGAGATTTTTAATGGGAATCAAATGGGGGCTTAACCACAAAGATCACTAAAATCACTAATTAAAAAATGCTTTTTCTGTGATCAAACAAGGGTGAAAAAATAAATGTATTTAAGAAGAAGAAGAAACACTTTTTAAAAATAAAATAAAATGAGCAAAGGTACCCATCGAAGTGAAATTGATTCATGGATTGCCAATAAATTGATCTGAGATTCCCATACATGCACTCAGTCTACATAGATGATGAGAAATGGATCTAAAACGCTGAAATCTTGAATACTTCAGCTGTGGAACTCGTGCAACAACTATTTTGCTTCAGTCAATAAAGAAGGTAACACAAATGCTGTACTAATTTGAAGTTTTAATTGAGAAATTGCCAGATCTGCGTTGCTGAGACCTTGATAGTATGCTTTTCTACGGTTGGATTTGTGGATATTTACATCAAGAAATGTTCAAATTTCAGCTGTATCTATCAAGTAAAAAGAAAGTACTTAATTTTTAGGGCCTGGTAATAAAAATTGTTGAAAAGAAAAAAAAAATGTCATTGTATTATTATTAATTTATTTTTGGAAGTGGAATATACTTTGCTTGCCTTGAAGGTTCTGATATTTGAAAAACTGCATCATCGATGTTTTATACAGTATTGGATGTGCAGAGATTGGGTTTATTATTTTAACTTTTAAGAATTTGAAATGCAGTAAATATATATTAACTTGTGAAATATTTGATTTAACATTGAGAAATCTCCTTGGACTTTTCTCAGCTGCCGAGTAGAATATAGATAAACGAGCGCACACATCCAGACACCTGAAAAGCATGCACGCAAGGCATCGTAATGGTTCAGGGAAAGGGTACAGGTCCAATGCAACGGTGATGGGCAGTGTGGCCATTGGCTCCCATAGTTTGCCTGAAGGAACTATAAGAGGTTCTCGGATGTATAATTCGGAGTATAGGAACTACTGTCGTGGTTTCCAAGGACGTGTTGACCACTCAAAGCAGTTCCAGCTACCACTAAAGACTGACATTTTCATGGAAGCTGGCAAGCTAGCTGCTGAGTATTTGGTTTCTAATGGAGTGCTGCCGTTAAATGTACTCCCAGGGAAGTGGCAAAATGGTGGCTTGAAGAAACAGATGGGTGATTTTAGACCACATGAAGTAGACCCAATTCACACAGATGTTCGTGCATCTGCTAATTCTCGTTCGGGGGATGCTTCAGTGGATATTGGACCTGGTACAAGAAGACATTGTGATGAATATAATTCAATGGGGTCGAGAAGTTTTGCAAGAGGAAGTACAAGAGCTGTGTCCTACCATAAGTTTGGAAGAAGTCAGTCATGGTCTGGTAGGAATAGGGATTCCCCCTGTTTGGAGGCTGAAGGGGCTTCTTCTGGACATCGTGATGGGCAGCCTGTAGATAAAGAAGGAGATGGTGGAGGGAAGACTTCATGTCCTGGTGAATTAACTCAAGAAAGTAACGATAAGGCTGATTTTGAGTCTGGTGATGCTTGTGCAAAAACAAGGTGTTCTGGCAATGCAAAGGATCTCCAATCAAATGCTGATGAGGAAGTCATCAAAGGCTCCAATGAGGAGAGCATATCAGGAACTGAGGAGGTTAAAAAGGGATGCAGTGATATTGATTTGGGGCAAAAAGAGGGCGAGAGCAATGAGGTCACAGCTTCTTCACAGGTGAATTTAAAGAGTAAAGATGATATTGACTCAGTGACGCACTGCGAATTTGAAAATGTTTCCACTAAAACTTGTTCTTCATCATCAATTAGAGGTACACCGCTTGATCTGGATCCTATCACTGAAGATGAGAACAAACTTTCTGAAGGCTCTGGAGTGCATGCCACAGATATGCTCATTGATAGTTCTGCTGGTATTGCTTCGTCTGGACAAAGTCATGAATTAAAAAGCCTCAACTCTGACGTTCTGAAAGCTCCAACTGTGGAGGAAAATGTGGGTGTTACATGCATTTCAAGGACAGAACTACGCTCAGAGTCTAGATCTTTTCTTGACAGATTTGTATTAAACAATCAAGAAGTGGATAGGGAGTTGCAGGAATTTCGAAGGTCCAGCTCCATGTATATGGAAAGGGGCGAAAAACGAGCCTTAGTTGTTAGCTTTGATGATCAGGAGGGAACTAAAAAACTTAGAGAATGGGCTCCCTTGAGAACTCAATCTGAAGGCTGCTTGCCCCGTGCTAACTCAATGGAAACTCAGCATAATTCACACAAGCCAGGAACTTCATGCAGTGAGCATGTAATTTTATCGCCTGATCAGAAGAATTTGTGTATTTCACTATTTCCAAAAGGTCATGCTGAATCATGTCAATACATAGAAGAGAAGCAGCTATTTCCGGGCTCTTTTAAGACTTTCGACCTTAATCTGATCGAGACTTGTGATGTGAATGAGAATATTACTGAAACTGTAAAACTAGAAGCACCTATTGACGTTGATTTGTCCATGAGTAATTGCTATAGTCACGTGTCTAATAAAAATGGTAAGCATGGAGTTGATGATAAAGACATTGAGGTGATTGATTTGGAAATTGATTCTGTGCATGAAGACAAGACCTTCACTCCAGAGAGAAGGTGAACTTTTGTTCTCAGTATGTTTCCCGTCCTTATATGTCTTTGAAAATTCTAATATAGAAAGCTCAATATAATCTGCATTACATTTATTCTTGTTGTTGGGAAAGTCTCTTATGATGGTATGTCTCAATTATGCAGAGCCGATACTGTATTTACTGGCCCGGATAGCTTTCCTAATAATGTACATGATGCAAATGAGATTCCCGACATCAGAGATGGTTATGGATTTGTGATGTCAGAATTGCTTGGAAATGATAGACTTGAATGTTCTTCTGTATCCACAGAATTGAATTCTCAGCACAATGACTTGGGCCTTCATAATGGAGAGGTAAGGGGGTGACTACTGATAACTTTCTGATTTGGAATAAAAGTCTCAGCACTTTTCAGTCTCGTGTATCAGTCATGTCGTGTCTTCATATTATTGACACCCTTAATCGTCCAATGTATTTTCCATCTGCTTTGATGACATCTGGCTGAGGAATGTTTTTGGTAATTAGAGATGAGATCTTACAAACTTTTCAATATTTATTGCAGGGGACGCTTGTTGATGATGACCCGATATACATGTCTCTTGGAGAAATACCATTCAGTATGTTGGACTTCACTTTGATAATTTTCTCATTTATTTAATTCGTCCATCTTAAATGCATGTTTATTTTTTGATGAACACGAACAACTTCTTCTGGTATTAATATAAAGTCACATATTACATCTTCATGTTGTAGGCATGTCGAGACAGGACAGTTACTTTCTTTATAACCTTGCTTGTACAAAGTAATCCATGCTCGTTACCTTTAATTTCCTTATTTGATCTTGAATTAGGGTGAGAAGAATTTTATCTGCATAATTTTATCTTTACTCTTAATGTCTCTTGAAAATAAGCTGTACTTATTGTCGATCGTCCTCACAGTTGTAGGTTTCGTTCAGCAGTTTCTGTGTCATGTTTCTCAAATGCCTTCTGTTTTCATGGTTTCATCCGTGTGCATTAGAATGTCTTGAGTGTCTCACTTCTAAAGCGTCTGGATGCATGTCTTCTCTGTTCTCATACCTTGGGAATCTACCTTGGAGTTTTTAATGGACTTTATAATTATGCTGCATGAACCATGACAAAATTTTATCTGCAGTTCGTCTTCTTTCTTAGTTTTGTTCTATTTGGAGTATGCAAATATATGCAAATGACGATACTGATATGGGAAATTAATTTTGTCCCCTTCAATATAAGTGGTTTATTAGTGTTTATGGGAAGTTAGGTGGGTCAAGCCTTCCAGGTTTAGCATGGCTCATATTGTGCCCAAAAATTTTTAAGATTTTTTTGTCAAATATTACTTTCTTGAAAATTATAAGAGATAGTAAAAACAGTCCACGTGGAACGTAGTCTTTTGAAGTTGCGGTCAGCCTGGTTTAATGCTAGTGTTAAATGCATGCCAAATATTTGTAATCCATAAAAATCAAGATTAACCAATGGACTAGACTGAATTTATGGCATGTTTATCTGGTTCAAATGTTCCGACACTATAGTTATATCCGCTTGACTGCATATAATTGAGCGCCCTCGACATCTGTGTCAGTGTGAGAGAGAAATCAACGGTCAGGATGGCATTGAGATGAATACCTAGGCCTATATAAGGAGTCTGCTTCTTTACTATAGCTGACTTGTGGATTTGTTAAGGCTCATTTGAGCCCCCCTTCACCACAAATGAAGAAGTTTGGGTAAGGCCACGGTTGATGATTCACGCACATTCTTGGGTTGCAGAGGCCGGTGGAGTCCGCTGCCATCTAGGGTGCGTGAAGCCAGAGACAAGGTTACTTCCAAGCTTTCTGAATTTGTGGTGAAGGAGGCTAATTTGTCCTGGTAGCAATCTCCACAAGCAAACAGGCAATACAGGGGGAAGGCCAGGCAAGTCTAATTAAGTATATTAAGTCATAACATTGACTGAAGTAGATGGATACTTTGTACTCCATTGAATGGAGTATTGAACTATTGATGCTTTCTCTATCATTCTCTCTAAGCGCATATATATGGATCTGTTGTAGGCTTTCTGAAGGACTGGGAGCGGCCAACACAGGACCATGGAAAACCATTTTAAGTGGCCGTGTATCAGATGCTGCTTCGTTATTCCTGAATTCATTTAGAATCCAACAGTTTCAACAAGTATCTTTGTTATACTGCAAAGTCATCTGATCTCGTGGTATGATTTGCTCGTTATGGATTTGTGTCTGAATCCTTCTGTTTGAGCTTTCAAAGGCAGGCACTGAGTTCACTTTTTGCTGATCTATTTCACTAGTAATGTGGTTCACTCCCATTTTACCAATAATATATAGTCAAAAATAGGCGGTGACAAAGCCTCTGTGACATGATAATTTGGCATTTACAGCCTATTGTAAAATCGCCTTGACTCATCTGAGATTGTTGGTAAATTGATTGCAGGATCGACTTGCGTTGCTTTAATGCTCTCTTTGATTCATATATTTGAGATCTTTGTTGATTTTACAAGATGAGTGTCCATGCATGTCTTGAGAAGGTTTTGACCTTACTTGGCACAAGAAGATTATTCAAATGTGAATCATCAATTTTATTAAATTCTATTGCCACTTAAAATTAGTGATAAACAAAGAAGTGCACAATAATTGTTCATCAATTATATGAGAGCCATGCTATGGGTACGTAGATGTACACATGTACAATTGTATGGTAAAATGTCTATTCCTGTCCCGCCGCAGAATTCGGGGCAGAATTCCTGTACCGGTGCACAATTGGTCATCAATTATATAGCTTTAAAATGTATATTTTTAATATTAAAATAAAAGTTACTATTGAAAGTCTAACTTTTCGTTAAATTGAAAGAGAAAAAAAAAATTAAATTATTAGATAGGTTATATTCATGGGACCAAATTATGTAAAAGTCGCGCTCAACTTTATTATCTGCGATGCTGGTTTTACTCACGTGGGACCAAGATTCATAGGTTTATTAAATACGTTGGGGATTCAAAATCTTACGACTTGTAGCTGCACTATGTAAAAGGTCCAGATTCAAAACAGCAGTTTTCCCTAAACAAAAAAAGGACAAAAACTCTTCATGATTTAAGGTGGCTCTAGCTGCTGGTTTCATGATTTAAGGTACGTGTTTGCTGTTGATGTTTCGGAAATCTACATGATTAATTTCTCGATCTTTTGCAGAGATGAATTAAGTCACAGGGCGTCACATCATCCGAGCAAAAAGGAAGCTTGTCGCGAATCGCCATTAATAACTTGACAAAAATTATGCTCACAACACACTATCAACCGATGAAAGAAGATGATAATGAGAAACTCAATGCATTCGGCCATGAACGGCATGACAGAAATTATGCATGCTCACATAACTGGTTTTCGCGTTTCTAAGTGGAGAAGATCAAAAAATTGTACTACACTGTCTTGGCCATGAAAGCTGTCAAAAACTTTTTTGGGCATTGTAATAATGAAAAAGAAAAGAATGAAATTCTGCTCCTTAGGACAAAGACAAAGGCAAAGTTTACTCACAAGTATGGTGAATATGAAATCGAATCTGTGATTGTTCATAAGGAAAAAATAATAAAAGAATGAATAGTTAGAAGCAATCCCAGGAGAAAAAAACCCATATAAATAGTAAGTTTACATCTCTACTTTTTTTAGAGTAGACAAGTACTAAATACTTTCTTAGAGGACAAAATTTTACATTGGTGGTCCAAGAGGCAATCGACTCATCATCTGATGATAGACTGATGAGCCACCATAGACATTCAAACCAGAGTCCAACTCTGGCTCCACTTTCGGTTCTCCTTTTGGTAGCATAAAACCCGTTTCACTCATTGGGTGCGGCTGTCCTAAATACTGATGAATTGGAAGTATGGGTAACCTGCCTTGGTTAGGCCCGAATCCTGCCATTGCCAGATTGGCTAGCCCGGGCTGATTCATTCCAAAACCAAAGTTTGGATTAGATACAAGCTGTGGCCTCCCAGGCTGGCCAAATGAGCCAAGTGAAGGTCTTTCAAACCGTCCCAGGCTGCTATGAAGTCGAGCTGGCTCAGGCCTGCGTATTTGACTCTGAGAAGCAGTCGGAGCTTGGTTCTGATGGGTGTTTGAAGCTCCGGAATTAACATGACTGCTGTTTCGAGCTGCAGGAACATCATGGTTGTGTTTTCCCTCATACGTTGTTATCACCGATTTCAGGTCATGTGAAGCCCTCTCGACGTGCTTCCTGACAGTGCAGCCTGCGCTTGTGCACTTATAGTAACTCCTGCATCAAGAATACCAGAAAATCCCGATTCATAACAACTTGACAATAGTTTACAGATTTGGGAAATAACGTTTATGTACAAGTTCGCATGTTAAAATTCGCTTACCTTGGATTTGGATTTCCTTTCACGACTTTCTGCCCATATTTGCGCCAACGATACCCATCATCAAGGATGTCGACCTCACTGGTTGTTTGCACTACGACTCTAGGCTCCCGGATGGCTCTAGTAGCCCCACTCATATCTGAAGGGTAAGTTTCAATTTTCCTATCACAAAGAAAGTCAAAATGTTGTCAAGCTATATTCATATTGATGTCTAATAAACCATTTAAACAGAAGTATAAACCTTCGTTTTGACTCTAATTCCTCTCCTTCACCATCATCACCCAATGATACACTGCCATGCGTTACTTGGTCATCTTCCTCTTCATCATTCGAGAAAGTAGAAGACCCTTGCACAGCATCACCAGACTCAAACTGTGTGCTTATTTGACCCTGAAAAGAGGTAGTTCCATTGCCATATTCTTGGCCCAAAGCTGCTGATGGCGTTGAATCCGGATTTTCCCATCTCCAATCGGGGGTTCCGTTTTGCACGTTTGACCAGAGAGCATCACCATTAGCACCAGTTCCTGGTTGCTCAGTTGCGTCAAGCTGAACATCGCCAAGTGCATTCAAGGACCCAACAGCTGATCTTCGACTGGGTAGAGGTTTTGGGTGATTATGGGCCCCTTTGTAGATTATCTCCGTAATGTGACCCTCGGGAGAGCGTTCCACTTTCTTCTTGACTGGACAATTTGGATGTGTGCATTTGTAATAACTCCGAGGATATTCACTTCCTTTTACTTGTTTCTGCCCATATTTTCTCCAATTATAACCATCTTCAGCTGAACCACTGCCAAAATTGGGATCACTGTTGCTTCTTTGATCAGCATCATCCTCTTGTTGTTCATCAAATGGTGGAGAAGGCTCCATAGTGCCAATTTTACCGAAAGACGCTGGCTCAGGTGAGATGTCTTGGGTGTCCTTGGCAGATGAATTAGAGAGATCAATCTGCTGAAAAAGTGTACTGTTTTGAGAGTGAACTTTCGGGGGTTCTACACTTTGAGGCAGAAGTAAGTTTTCTGAATATTGAGAAAGATTTGAAGGATTTACCTGGTCCAAAAAGGCAATAGAAATGAACTCACCATAATCTTGCAAAACGTGGAACTCAAATAATTTGCAGGAAAACAGAATATGCAAACACTAAGGTATGCTCTATAAACAAAAACATGCCACACACTAGTGGTATGTTTGATAAGGACCGAATAGTGTTGGAGAGTATTAAAGAAGAAAAAGAAGCTACAATCTTGTTTATTATACTATCAAATCATGTGCATAGGTTTGGGGGAGGAGACATCAAGAGAAAGAGTATAATTACTTTGCTCGCGGCACCAAAATTAAAAGAGGGACCAGATTCCATGACAGGCTGAAATGCAAATGACGAGGCATTCACATATTCAAAAGTATTTTCTTTGCCCTTATCGGAATTGCATGCCATCAACATTGAGTTTCCTATGTTGCTTGGGAGAAATGAAAATTTCCCAGTTGTTGGAGATGGCTGGACCTGCGGAAAAATGAGCTATTCGTTGATAATTGAAGGCGAAGAAAATAACTAGTTACTGAATTGTCAAAATGGACAACATAAAATTCTTCAACGTAGAAATTAAATGGAGACATCTCCGCAATTTTTCATTTGAAGGAAGCAATGTCAGAAGCATGAAAAACCATCTTATCACTTATCAAAGTGGAAACAGACGATGTGAAGGTTTAGTACCGTCTAACCTGTTTTCAGCCCATTCTTTTTTTACACTTTCTATATAGTAGAAAATGATTGTTTAAGTGAAAGTTTTAGATTTTTAGATTACTCTCATGTTCAGAACACTTAACTGAGAAAAAATATCAGATTTATTTAAGCAATATACACAATTATCTCCCCCTACCCCCAACCCCACCGCACTTTCAGTGTTAAAAAAATAAAACAAAAGGGAAATGTCTTCCATTCATTCCACTTTTTATCCTGTGCATCCTGACACATAGAGTATGTTTGGTACACAGTACTGGACAATAATGGGTATAATACACATGGTTTTAACTTCTTTTTCTTTGTTAATACAATCCAGGATTGAGCAACCCTCTATCTTGCAACTGAATGTGTGCTAAAACATTGATTTTGACAAAAAAATTCGAAAATTAACCAGAAGATTTATAGTTTCCAAGCTTACTAGTGAATTATTAGCGAGGAAGACAGGAGATTCTAGCAGACTTGTTGGGCTGACACCAGGAGGAATTGTCAGATAAGGAGACTGAACATCCGGGTTCTGAGAAAGGTCAGCTGTCCGGATACTTTCAGTATTCAACCTCGGGGCATTGAAACCGGCTCTAGCAGCCATCCTCTCCATAAGACCACCACGTGAACTCATTTTCTGCTCCAACAGGATATTCGACTTGATTGTTTTATCATCAACTACACTAGATTGTATCTCGTCATTTTGATCAACATTTCTTGATTCAGTCTGCCTTTCAGGGCCTGGAAAAAGACACCCGCTTCTATTTTCATTACCAGACTCGGCACCTGATCTTGCCATGAGTTCACCACCAATCATTGATGGAAAAAATGCCCTTGGACTAGGACAGGGAGGCATCCAATCTCCCATAATATACATGGTCATCAAACCCACCCATGAAAATTTTCAGCCTCGTCCAATTCTATCAACTTGTTATCAAATAACCTACGAAATTAAAGTGTTTCCGGAAAATATTAAAACATAAGGAAGACATCAGACTATAAAGAAAAAGATCAGTAAGAAATGTAATGATCCAACGGCACCTATGACAAAAAAGATCAATGTATTCATGCCAATTGATAGATTCTCCCTTTTTATTAATTGAAGCTCAAGGATGGTAAGTTATATATCACTTTTTATTTCTCTCCATGCCGTAAATGCCTATACAAATAGAGCCATTAGAGTCAAAAGAGACTAGTCTAGTTCAAGAAAATACATACATAAGTTCTTGCAACACCACCGATTATTCATTTTCCCCTCTGGAGCCCAAATAATTCTGTTGCAATATCAAATCGGTAGAGTGGCTTTAGATAACGTTACTTTCTGAATAATTTACTTTACATTCAACTGCACCATAAAGCTTGCTTCCCACCCGCCATTTTCTTTCGACATAGATAGAAATTCATCATACGAGGTATCAATCATTTAAAGGTCACCTTAAAACAAGACCATACATTGAATTCTATAATCCGTCAAGATCTAACAAATTTGATAAGAAACGAAAAAAAAAAAAAAATAAAAAAAAAAAAAAGACCATTAAGTACAAAACCAATAAAGAAGTGACTTGAACCCATAAGATAAATTCTCCACAAGAAAAAAAGAGAGGCAAAAACGCAAGTATAGATGATTATCGAATGATGAACATAAAGATATGCAGAAAAGCAAGTTATAATACCTGAAGAAACATAGAGCAGACAAAATTAAGGAAGAAGAAAGGAGAGACCTTTTTTCTAACCCTCTTCACATTAATTTCTGCTTAATGGGTTTTTCCCATTGAATGAGAAAAATTGTCTTTCAAGAGCAAAACAAAAATGCCTTCACCTTCCTGTCAATTTCCTTTTGCTCTCTACTCTCTTGTGTCTCTCTAGACAGTGATATAAAAAAGTCATTTTAGAAACAAAACAATGAAAGAAAAAGTGGGGCTTGTTTGGTTATTGGAATCAAGAAAGATATGATTGAAATTGGGCTGGGCCCTAAGAATTCAAAATGTTTGACTGGCCAGTGAAAGAGTGCCATGTCAGCATGGGAGGTTTGACTGGTCAAATCAATAAAAGAGTGGCATTATTGGTTGATGACATAAATGGATAATTAATAATTATTGTAAGAAATTTATTAGTTTTTTAGGTACAAACATTTATCATAGGATGCCAGAGGCCCGGATATATATCTACGTGGCACTCCTCAAAGAAACTGATTATGATTTTGTATCCACTGAATTTTGCTTAAATTGCTATAATTTAGTATTTCCACTTATTTAGGATTTAATTAAAAACGTATGTTTTTATTAACAATTTCGATCTAAGTTGGTTTGGTAAACATTTTTTTTATGTCTAGATCGAATAATACGAATTAAGAAAGACGGAATGAGATAAAATCTAGTCCAATTACGAGCACAAAATAGATTGAGAAAGAGAAATATATAGTAAAATTTATCTATTATTCGATATCTTTTCTATATTCATTTGGGTTTCGATAAAATCCAGTCCAATTACGGGCCATAGGTAGGTCTTGTTTGAGTCATATTTTTTTTTTCCTTAAAATGAAAATTATGACCGTTATCCATCACATCAA
>CAIGRQ010207621.1:0-17887 GCA_903798375.1 Fraxinus sp. D2006-0159 | reverse complement strand
ACGCTGAGATTGCAAGCCCAGCAATTCACTTCCTTTACCAACTTGGATGTGCCCCGGTGAGCAAGAGAGAACATTTTTTATAATTACTAAGAGAGCGTACAGGTTACGACTCTTGATACTTTTCATTTGTTTGATTTTGTTAAATATAAAATTTTAATAAATTTTGATAAAAATTGATATGTACAATTAAAAAATTGATAAAAATTATAAATTTATGAAATGTTTAATTAAAATTAATTATTGATTTTTCCTGAATTTTAAATCAATTCTTTTTAATTAAATCAAATAGAAATGTAACACAAAAAATAGGTAGCCGAACATGTTAGTCCATGTTTGATGGTCATTATTTTGAAAAAAATAGAATATTGAATAGTGATTTTTTGGAAAATTTGTGATTATAAAGTTGGAAAAAAATATTTTATTTTATAAATACGTGTTTAAAAATTGAGTGAAAATTAAAAGTTTTGAAAATAGGCGTGGTACTGGACTAAAGTTACTTTCAAAGTTGCTTCAAGTCAAAACACAGGGAAAAGTACATAAATCTGTTTCTGGCGAGTGGAGAACCAAGAATAGGGAAAAACGAAAAGTTAGAAAAAGGCAAAAAAAATGTCGAGAATGGAAGACGAGGAATTTCGGCGCCGGAAAATGGAAGAAGCCCTCGAAGTGAAATCCCTCCGTCGTATCATCAGTGCTTATCTCAAGTATTTCCCACCCCTCTCTTTTCTAACACACAATACTCTGTATTCTGTGTTGAATCAATTGTATACATGATATATATGTGCGTGTGTATCTATATTTTTTATTTTTTTATTTAATTTTATGCCAGTGATATTTTCTGTATTGTGTATTTTTCTTTCGACTCAGATTTTAATAGGATAAATTATAGTGAACGTCATTAGTGAATAGGGACCCTATTTATGAGGCTTAAGTTGGCATTTGCAGCATGAAATAAACTCAAATGTTGAATGGAATTCAATAGATTTATCGCGAAGAAATAAAATCGAGAGAAATGATTATATACATTGAAAACCCTTTTACCAAAATGGAAAGCGGACCGTCTTCAAGGAAGCTTTTTTTATTATTATTATTATTATTATTATTCACGAGCATAACTCCAAGTATGTTTTGAAGTGTCACTAGAGAAAATAATGGTGAAGGTAGCAGAAAAGAGCCCTTTAAAATGTGTATCAGACATGAAATGCTAAAAAACTTGTGTTATAGTACATTAATAGGGTATCATACAATTGTACATTCTTTGAGCAGGTGATTTGTGAATAGATAAACAAGATTCCTTGAGGAAAATAATTGCAAGGTTGAAATAAAGAGCCTCCTTTTTTTAAGAACCTGGTATCCTCTTTGGTAAGAACTTCTTTGGTTAACGAGTCCACCAATTGTAAGAATACTTAGAAAAGACCAATGTTCCATCACGATTCACGAATGCAAGAGACAAGGTAAGATAGTACAAAAATTAAGTAGTTCCTTTTTCCAAAAAGAAAAAAAACGTAATCAAGAATTATTCAACATTGATGCAATAACATGTACGCATACAAATCTTAAATAACTAGTTAACATGAAGATGGAGTAGCAATCATGGTTTGAAAACATAAATATTGGTAAAAAAATGTTCAAGCTTACTTCCAGACTTAAGTTTTGAAAACAAAAATCCTGAAAACATTCAAATAGAATCCCGCCTTTTCTTAATGAAGTTAGAGGTGTAATAGGATATCTGAACTCCATCTTTATTCTGAGACTCCGCATCTTTACCTAGATTGATTCATTGTCATGTAGGTACTCCGTTTAAGGATCTCGCATGCAAAGCAACAAAGGAAATGGATAACTTTTAAGAAAAAAGAAGACGAACATGAAAGAACTTCTGAACACAGTAGTTTTCAGTCAGTCAATGGAACTTAAGGCTTGTTTGGTAACAATTAAAATCCAATTAAAATTGAAAATATGGCTGTTATTGGGTCTCATCCGTCTAATAAAAGTCAACAATAACGGCTAGTTTTTCAATTTTAATTCGATTTTAATTTCTACCATTAAAATCCAATTAAAATTGAAAATATGGCTGTTATTGGGTCTCATCCGTCTAATAAAAGTCAACAATAACGGCTAGTTTTTCAATTTTAATCCGATTTTAATTTCTACCAAATAGGCTCTTAAATGGATTTATTGGAATGGAAGCCTCAATTTTGTTGTACCACATTTCCTAGATAAATGAACTCCTAAACCGAGTGCTGGTCCAGCAAAAGTGCTGAATTGGTACCTTACTCACCCAAATAGAGGAAAATAGCTTTTTTAGTATTATAATAGATGTATAACACTATGGTAACGTTGTAGATATGCCATCTTATTTCTGATGCTGGTGCATGTTGCAACAACACACGGTTGCAGCTTTCATAATAGTTCATATCATATTATCCAATCATAATTTGGTTGTTGTCACTTTGACATTTACTAATAGAAGCTTGCTGTATTCATTATCTTATCTTCTATTTCATTTAAAAAAAAAGTTCTTTTTCTTGCCTTTCTTCATGGCAAAACATATTGTATTGAATAACATTCTGTAAAAGTTCTACTGATTAAATTCTTTCTTCATGGATTCTCAATCTAGCTATCCAGAGGCTGCAGAGGAGGATATTAGAAGATATGAAAGCTATTTTAGTAGACTTCCACCATCTCACAAGGTTCTCGTCTCCTTTACATTATTGTGGTCATAAAATTCCTGAGATATAGATGCAGTAATATGTCAAGAAGTTAAATTTTTAATAAGGATCACCGAGATGAAGAAATTTCAAGATGTGCATAATTAAAGAAGAGAATAGTATGAAGAACTCTATTGAGCTCATGTTATTTCATATTTGACAAACTGTGGATGAAATGATAGTTTATAAGAGATGAAGAATTTTCAAGTTGTGCATATTTAAAGAAGAGAATACTATGAAGAACTCTATTGAACTCATGTTATTTCATATTTGACAAGCTGAGTTAAAATGACAGGTTATAAATTTTGGCAAATACTGAAATAGTTCTTATTTGGCAAACTAAGTCTTATAACTTCCTATATCGAATTTTGAGTTTTATGAAAAAGGAACTTTGTAGAACTATTTATTATCTGCTATTCCTGATCTTCTATGATGGTGATACTCGCACTATGTTATTATTAATATTGACACTGTGTGCTACGTGCTAAATCTACAATTTATGTAGTAGTGATATTTTAAGAGGTTTCATAGTGTTGATGAATATGGTTATTTGTAATCTTGAACCTTGAATCTTCTAATTTATGGTCTTTTGCTTTTGCAGGCACTTTTATCGCACCTTCCTTTGAAATTTAAGAAACTCAGATGGTATATCTATCTTGACAAACTTTTTGTATGCATATTAAGAATAGTTTTGAATGTTGAACTAAAACTAAATTGTCATTTCTTCCACAGCATCTGAAATTATCTCTACCGAGAATTTTGACACTGAAAGAGAGAGATGAATAGTGAACTCCATTGTTTTTAAACCAAAATATTAAAAATACAGAATAGTTGGAATGTATTTCTTAGATGGCTTCTATAAATAGTCATTTGAAAAATCTTATTAAAGAAATGAAGAAGTGTAGGAGAACTTGAAGTTGTTTTCTTTTCTTTCTTATATTATGTAACTAATGGAATTTCAAATATTCACTGGATTATCTATTTCCTTACAATAGTTGCATGTCTCACTGAAACGTTGTCTTTTTAACTTTATATTTTTTGTAAGAATTGATATGCAGCAAATACAACTTAGATGACTGAACATGCTACGATTTGTTATGGACTGAAAAATGGTCATCGTTACCCAGTACCTTGGACGATTATAGCTAAGTTTCTTTTTCATTGCAGGTGTATCTCACAAAATTCTTACTTCATATTTGAGATGCTTAAGGTGATTGGTGGATATAATCAGTCTAACTGCTTCTTTCTGTTTGTTTCCATCTTCAGTACTTGTTCAGTAATTTGTTTTTGTTTTTATTTACCCATTAATTCAGCTGCCATTTCTGTTGATATTTGACAGGCATTTGATCCCCCTCTGGATATGAGTCAGGGCATTGATATATCTTCAGAGCAATTTGTGGACAATGTATCAGATAACAATCCCTTCTCTGGTGAAAGAATCCCTTTCCCTTGTCAGTGTGAATCATCAAGTGGACAAATCTCTTCTTTGAAAGATGATGAACTTAGATTTGGGGGAAGTTCCAATGCAGTACATGGGTCACCTAAAGCAGAACCATTGTGTGAGGTGCAGAGTTTATCTTATTTTAGAAATTGGTTCAGATTTGAGTGTTTCGTTTATTTTGTTTATTTCAATTTCATTATGAAATTTGACCTCTGTAGATAACAACAGGAGAAGAAAACTGAACCTTCGGTGGAATCCAATCCTGGAAACTGCTCTATAGGCTCGGCATTTGACAAAAAGGTAGAAAATGCCGATGGAAACAATGTTAAGAACGGTGACAATAATCCGGCATTATCCTCTGTGCGTGCTTCCAATGCATGTCTATCCTTCTACCAAATTTTCCTTCCTACAGTAAAAAAGAGTAGGCATTAGTCCTTGTTTAGGTTTACATTGTAATTTGTCTTAATTCTCTCTGTAGAAGTACGTCTGGATCTAATTTGCTTTAACCTGTCACCATTTGTATATAGATAAAGTTGATGAATGAGATAAAAACTAAGCATTGTGTTGGAGTGACAGGATATTCATTGATGATCCAGGATAATTTTTCATGTTCATCGATTACCATTTCGTTCTAACCCTTTAGAGTTGTATTTTCTGTAGTTAATAGTAAATTTCTTATGTACTAATGGTTGTACCTCAAATAATGATAGTAATTGTTTGGAGGCTTCCGGTGATATAATGCCATTTGAGACATCACTTTTCTGGGAAACCCTTTGAAATTAGAAGTAATGAATACAAATAACATGAGTTCAGTGTGAAGAAAGGGTACATCTCATAAATTTATATATCTTTGGGGTTTGTTTCTTTATTCGCTTTATTTCAACAGTTTTGTTCCTTTTCTGAGAAATGCCTTCCCACTTTATTTTCTCTGTATTTATTTTTCCTTTCAATGTAGTTTGTTCAACGTTAACCGGTGTTCTTTGTACCTCTCTATAGGTATGCGTATCGTCTCCTGATTGGTTGGACCCTGCATTACAGTTGCATGTCCCATTGGTTGATGTGGATAAGGTATGCTACTTGTGTAGTCAGTGATATGATTGAGTTGTTTAGTTATACTAAATGGAATATGGGATTGGAAGAATTTTCTTTGGACCTCTTTTTAGAGTTGAGGTCTTGATTGAGTGTTAATATTACTATGATAACTGGTGGTTTTGCAGTTAAAAACATGATTGACTGTTTTTTAATGTCTTTCTTCCATAATCTCATGAATAGGTTGTTACTGAAGTATTGCCCCCGGTCCTTTGAAAACCTGCAAGTACATGGGATCGTGGTTAAGTAATATAATGATGAATAGAGTGTCGAACCCACGGGACTATGTATTTGACCGAGTTAAAATTATTTGCCTTTAATCGAATGACAAACAAGTTGTGATTTTTCTATACTAATCCCTAAATTATCAATTAAATTAGTGAAAGCAAGTAAATGTGTATTTCAAATATGTGAGATGTATTGGTAAGATGTCGAGTCTTCTTTGTTATACTATTTTTAGTGTAACAATTAAAGTGACAATTTGAAATAATTCAAGTTGGTCAATCTTCCTAACTTAATTGAAAACCTCTCTCGATAGCGATCAAATCTATTCCCCTTATGTGACTCTTCTATCTCCCGATGAAAGATACAAACATGATAAATGCATTAACAAGTGTTAAAACACCTATTGAAACTATATAAAGTATTGAAGTATCTCTATTATCTATCGAATCTTATAATATTTATTATATTGTGCTTAAACTCTATTGTCTCTCTCGATAACAATAAAATTCACTAACAATTCAATTGGTGATCAAACAATTGAAAATCCCGATAAAAACGATAATAAACATCTACAAATCAAACCAAATTAAATTCAAAATAATTAGTTAAAAATAAAAAATATCATAACAATGGTTCATCTCATCCTAACAATGTATAAAAGTAGCTTAGCATATTGAAATTATAAGAAATCATGTTAAATGTATAGAACATCACTCGTAATTATGAATTAATGAATGAAGGTAGATGAATTTTTATGTTTTTGAATTTTTTTAAAGTAAACTCGATCAATTTTCAATATTTGTTTTCACTTCTTTGCTCACAAATCCTAGGTTTACTTTCCAATTGATGAGTTCTTGAACTTTGTCTTCGAAATTTTCTAACAATATATGATTTTGCCCCTCTTTTATTATGAAAATTGATAGAATATTGTAGTATGAGATGTATATGAGAGGTTTCTAATATTTATTCTACTGTTAGGTATTTATAGGAGTTGAAAATTGATTGAAAATCACATTCAAATTGGTTTTCAAGAGAGTTCCATTTGCTTAAAGAAAGTTGTCTTCGCGCGTGGGTGTTTTTGTCTTTACACAACCGTCAGTATTTTGGTCATAACTTTCTTTTTCGATATCCGATTGAGGTGATTCAAAGTGCGTTGAAAAACTAACTCAAAGGGTTATAACTTTCCTAGAAATAGAAATTTTCCAATTCAGACGTTTATTATACTAAAAATGAGTTTTAATTTTTGACTAAAAAATTGGAATATAGCTTGAGCGATTGAAATATAACTTGTGCGATTGAAAATTGATTTGTGATAATATTTTGATTATATTCCATTTCTTTTTTACTTTTAATTCCATAGTTGTCTCCTAACAATCTTCAAATAATCATCTTTTGGTTCGAATCAACTATTGAATATTTGCGATTTGGTCTTCAAACTTTGGATTTCGTTATTTTTTTGCCTTTTTTCGTTTATTTATTCCTTTCAATTTCAATTCCAATTATCGAGTTTTACCTAATAAACTAAATATACAACAGATTAGGCTATATTTGCTTAAAAGAACCACCAAATATGGTTATTTTAGGTCCCGAATAAGTGTGTGAAATACACTTATCAGCCCCCATCACATCTCATTCCAACGTGTTTTTTGCATTTTGTGGCAAATTTGACCTTAAAAGGTTATATTTCTTCACTTAAATATTTTGTCCCAGGTTCGATGCATTATACGGAACATCGTCAGAGATTGGGCATCTGAGGTATTGATTCATTATCCATAAGTTGTTCTAGATAGAGAGGTGATATTTTATCTTACTTTCTTGTTTATATTGTACAGGGTCAGAGAGAACGTGACCAGTGCTACAAGCCAATTCTTGAAGAACTTGAACGGCTTTTTCCAGATCGCACTAAAGGGAGGTACAGTTTTTATGCTATTATTTAACTATTTCTGCCTGATGAGTGGATTTAGTGACACAGACTCTTGTCATGATTGTTTTTGTTGCATGGACTTGGGTTCATTTGAACTTTTGCCTCAATGCTTAATTGTTTTCTTCTCAAGTGACAAATGCTGAAACAGTATTCATTCTGAACAGTCCTCGTTCCTGTTTAGTCCCCGGAGCTGGACTTGGGAGATTAGCATTAGAAATCTCATGTCTGGGTATGTTTTGGAATTGAATCTACAGTACTTTATCTTGATAATTCTATTTTCACAGCCTGATAATTTCTTTATATCACAGGTTTTATAAGCCAAGGAAATGAGTTTTCTTACTACATGATGATTTGCTCAAGCTTTATTCTTAACCAGTAAGAGAATTATAATCTCTAGGCTACGTAAAGATAATGAAATTCAAGATTCAATTTGATGCGAACTATAATTTCTGTTCTACGTGAATGGAGAAGTCTAGATTGGATTTAATGCCCTTTTTTTAATTATTAGCACTCAAACTGCTGAGGAGTGGACAATATATCCGTGGGTACACAGTAACTGCAATTCACTTTCAGACAGTGACCAGCTACGCCCTGTTTCATTTCCAGATATTCATCCAGCTAGGTATTGGTTAACCTTCTTGTCCTTTTTGTTGCAGATTTTCATCCTACTTCGCCTTGATTCTTCTAGAATTTAAAAAATCAATAGGAGCTCACGGGTCTTTATTTATTTGTCTGTTGATGCTGAGCTACAGTGAATAGTTTCCAAATCAAAGTACATAGGTATTGGGAAGACATACTGAACTAACATCTGATTCATCCATTGACATTGATATGTTGTCTTTATAATACCCAAGTTGTTTCCTTAGCCTTTTGCTGGGTGAAGTAAAACCTTTTATTTTTCACCTGTTTCTCTATGTGGACTTCAGAGTTCCACTGACTCCCATCCTTGATAGTTATTTTGGTATATTCTCTAGAAGAGATATATTCTAAAGGAGGTGTATTCAATTTAGACTTTTAAACACTTTTAGAGATTTAAAAAACCTAGATGTATTAAATTTAGTCTTTTAAACACTTTTAGAGATTTTTAAAACTTAGATGTATTCAGTGTAGACTTCTTAAGACTCCATAAAAGTCGTGAGATATTTAATATAGACTTTTCAGAAGCCCTTTAAAGTCCCGAGGTATAGAATTAATACTTTTGAAGGTCTTTTATAGTTATGGAGTATTTAAAATGCCAATAACTTTTTTAAATACTTTTATAAAACTCTCAATGGTACTAACTTTTAAGCATAAAGTACAAAAATACAATCTCACAATGTCTCTCATTTAACCACAAGACTTTGAAAAAATGAAATGGAAAGGTAGGTATTTAAAGAGTTATTATTATTTTTTTTTTTTGAAAAAATAAATTTAAAACCAATATTACGGTTTACAGCTTACCAATGGCCATATTTGGCCTAATAATTGTGACCAACGATCATATTTGGTCAAATTTTCATGAACGAGCTCACGAGCCACTCGTTCATAGGCCGAGCCCCATCCCATATCGTCTTAATAACACCCAAGTTGTTTCCTTTGCCTTTTGCTGGGTGAAGTAAACTTTTTATGTGTTCACCTGTTCCAGTGACCCCATCTTTGATAATTATTTTGGTATATTCTCTAGAAGAGAGATTCTTAAGGAGATGTGTTCAATTTAGACTTTTAAACACTTTTAGAGATTTAAAAAACCTAGATGTATTCAATGTAGACTTTTTAAGACTCCATAAAATGATAGATATTTAATAGACTTTTTAGAAGCCCTTTAAAGTCCCGAGGTATAGAATCAATACTTTTAAAAGTTTTTTAAAGTCATGGGGTATTTAAAATGTCTATAACTTTATTAAATGCTTTTATAAAACTCTCAATGGTATTAACTTTTAAGCATAAAGTACGAAAATAAAATCTCACAATGTCCCATTTAACCACAAGATTTTGAAAAAATGAAATGGAAAGATACGTATTTGAATAGTATTTTTTTAAAAAATAAATTTAAAACCAATATGACCGTTGGCAGCTTACCAACGGGCCATATTTGGCCTAAAAGTTGTGACCAACGACCATATTTAGTCACATTTTTTTGTAAACGAGCTCAGGAGCCACTCGTTCATAGGCCAAGCTAAGCCCGGATTGACATTTTTTGACCTCAACTTAACCCCAGCCCTATCCTTAGGCGAGCCTGAGCAGCTATGAGTTGAGCTTAGACAAGCCGAGTGGGCTAGAAGATCCACTTGCCTCAATTGCCAACCTAAGCTTACTTTTAAAGGTGAGTGAAATGTTTAAAAAATTACTGAACTTGTACATTGGTTACAGATTATTCACTAAATTATGAAATGCTTCAAAATGCTCATTAAACTTATCATGTTTGTACTCCATCCCTCACAAAAAAAAATAAAAATCTATTAACTTATTTGATTATGTGAAGGACGGTTTTCTTGCGGGTGACTAACAGCCTGCAACGTAATTAGCTAATCCACGTCAGATTTAAAATCATGAAAAAACTCATGTTTGTAAAAACTGAAAAATTGGCAACAATTTTCACTATGCAAAACACGTTTTTAGCATTAAAAAAATGAAGTTCCAATTATGTCCATTTGAGCCTGAATCACTGAAGTCGCGATTTGGGTGACAAACCTTACCCCCATCTTCTTCTCAATAAATCCAATCCCCCCAATCTCAAGCATCTTCCTATTCTCCTCCCATCTGATGTAGACCATAACCTACTATATCAGTTTGTCGCTCAATGAAGGACACAGAGGCGTATACCATAACCTAATAACTCACAGTGGCCAGTTTGTAGACCATACCTAAATTTTGCACCATTCAAAACTTAAAATGTGAAATGGTGGATTAGATGGCTTGCACCATTCAAAATGAAAAAAATAATAATTTCAGGTTCGACTTATAATTTGACAAGTGCAACCACTGCTATTAGCTCATTTTACTGCAATAAAAGGCTTCCTTTTGACATAAATAAACTACAAATTCGAGGGTTAGTGTTCTTGAAGAAATTTCGGAGTCAGGTTCCTGAATTGCGACTTGATATATGAGGTTTGGGGTCAATTGGTTCTGATGTCGGGTTTGTGGGTGTTTTGTTTCATTTTTTTAATGCTAAAAACGTGTGTAGTGAAAATCGTTACCCCCTTTTTAGTTTTTACATTCACGATTTTTTATGATTTTAAATCTGATGTGGATTGGCTAATAATGTGGTATGCCGTTAGTCGCCACGCAAGAAAACCGTCCATGTCGTTAGATAAGTTAACAAATTTATTTTTAATTATTATTATTTTTTTAAAGTGAGGGATGAAGTGCAAACGAGATATATTGAGTGAGCATTTCATAGTTGAGTGAGTAGTCCTTGGTTAAGTGATTTTTGAAACATTTCACTCCTTAAAAGGTTTGACACTCGAACTGATTGTTCAATTGGTTAGGTTTTGGGTTTGTTCCCCAATGATCACCAGTTCGAGTCCCCTCGGGACCACTGAGGTGAGTATCCAACTGTAAACTTCAGGGCCCCGTGGAATTAGTCGAGGTGCGCACAAGCTGGTCCGGACATCCACGGTTTATAAAAAAAAAAAGACATATTGATAATACTGAATATTAGAGATTTTTCTTTATTTTGTATCACATTGTATAGAAATATTATATATATTTTTGTATTTTGATTATTTATTATGGAATTTAGGTGACTTCAATTTATGATAATCTTTTAATTATTATTATTTTTTTTAATGGGGAAGGGAGAGGAGATGGTTGGGATTGAACTGCCACGTCCTATGTGGTGTGGGAACTTCGTATTGGTGCTTTAGACCAAAGTAAATTCTATTTTAGATGGAAGTCTTCAAAAGTCAAATGAATTTTATAGAAGTCTTTAAATGAAAGTCTATGAAAGACTTTTATTAATTCCATACAAATTTATAAAATAAAATAAAGTTCACGAATTCCACAAAAGTCTAGATTGAATACACCCCCTTAAGAGTCTTTACATCATAATAAACCTGAAGGTTTTCTTCTCTATGTTGATGAATAATTTTCTTGATATAGTAGAAATTAGTGGCCAGTATAACCCAATCCTTTTGGAAACTTCCATTCACTTTATTGCTTCTCTATGCCCAAATTATTATGAACTTCTAACAGTGCAGGGATCACCGAAGGCTTCTCAATGTGTGGTGGTGATTTTGTTGAAGTCTACAATGATTCAAGCCAAGTTGGTAAGAGGAGCAATGCATTTTCCTCTTCTATTATGTTTACATTTTGAGAAGTGATTCGTAGGATGTATAATTTATCGACTCATTAACAAGGATTAGGTGGTTTATTTTCTATACGATTTGGGATGAAATACCTTCGATCTTTGTAATGATGAAAGCTGGTAAAGTTCATCGATCCACATTTGTCCATGTACAAGTAGAAGATATGACAGCTATTGCAGCCCTTGCTTCTTCAGTTTGACTCACATTGAGAGGCTGCCTTCCTTAACAAACCCTCGAGCCTCCTTTGCGCTGCCAAAATATAACATTTTGATGTTGAAAACGATATCCCCATTTATATACACATGTATTTGAGCACTTCTACCGACATTTGTTTTGCACATTCATTCCAATTGTGAACCTATAGCGTCACAAAAAATTCTGGACATGGTTATTTAAAATGGATAAATAGGTTTCTTTGCCTTGCAATCTCCCCGTGCTAGGTACTCACCTAGTCACGTTCCTGTGTTGGCTTGTCTAATGATATATAAGATTTATTTTCAGGAGTTTGGGATGCAGTTGTGACTTGTTTCTTTATTGACACGGCACATAATGTTGTGGAATATATTGAAATCATCTCGAGAATTCTCAAAGATGGAGGAGTAAGTAGCTTCCTGTGTTTATTGTTGAGTCCTTCCCATCTATATGGAATGAATAATGTGTGGTTGACAGGTTTGGATAAACTTGGGACCCCTGCTTTATCATTTTGCAGATATGTATAATCAAGAAGATGTAAGCTTTTTATTATTTCTTTATAATAAAAAAGCTTGATAAATGGTATTCATTATTGACTTCACTTTGATTTTCTTTTAAGGATATGTCAATTGAGCTGAGTTTGGAAGATGTGAAGAAGGTTGCAAATCATTATGGATTTCAAATAGAGGTAATCATAAATTTATTTGTATGTTTGACGTGCTACTCTTGGACATTTGATGAAAACTTCAACCCCTCAATTGTATGGAAAACAGAAGGAATCAACAATTGAGACGACATACACAACAAATCCAAGATCTATGATGCAGGCAAGCTTATCATCTTCTACTTTAAGCTGTATTTTTTGGGTTCAATATGTTCTGCTTTATTTTGGTTGGACACTTTGAATATTCTTTTTTACATACAAAGCTGTGGAAATAAATTCTGTCATGATTCTAACGGAGACTTAAATGTACATTGTGGAACTTTTGCTTTCAACTGGAAAATATGTTGAACCTTTGGTCATACCCTTCAGCCTAGTTCATACACAATGAGCAAATTTTGTTTTGAAAAGATTTTGTCCTTCAAACGACTTCTGACACCATTTTCTTGAAGGAGAAAGAAGAATAGGTGGCAATCAGAATTTTATATTGATCTTGTAATTAATTTTATGTTGTGTATGAGTTGGACAGCTTTTTCTGATCAAGACTATTTAATATTTATGCATACCACCAGTACCAGATTTGTTAACTTAGCCGAATTTTTTTTATATACAGAATTTATTGTTCATTTAAAATTCTTTACAGCACTTCAGAGTAAGGTTATGTAAATAAAATTCATGTCAATCTGTTGATGATAGCTTGCTCTTTGTTTCATATATTTAATAGTACCAACTCCTTTTGTATCTGTCTATTTGATTTATGGTTCAAAAAAAGTTCAGCATTTGTGAGTTACAAAGTGATATCGAGATAAACTTCCAACAGCCAATTCACAATGTACATATAGTTGTTACTTGTTCGAGTTTCAAGAGCATGGATCTATATATTATCAGTTTTCGAAAGTTATCTTTATGTTAAATTGAATCTATCTGGGAATTGTACTGTTCAAGAACACTATTGTATTATTGTCATGTTATTTGATCATTGATTATTACTTATGTGTTGCCACGACGCATCTAAATAAATCCATTGCTTGAGTGCAGAATCGATATTTTGCTGCATTTTGGACCATGCGAAAGAAACCATTTGCAATGACAGAGCAGAAGGCATAGGATGGTTATAGGAATTGCCTGTGGTTGTCGTCTTAAACCTCGAACTCCTATGTGCTATTGTAAGAATAGAAACATTACATTTGACTTCGGAAATTCATGTTATTTGTGATAATGTTGGTTTACAAAGTATAGTGATAGATAATGACACACATTTGGGATGTGGGCTTGTTCCTATCCAACATGAGTTAAGATTTTATAATTTGCATTTGACTGTTGCAATTATGTTTAAACAAATCTTTTGATGGCATTGTTCTTCACCCTCTCTCTCACTCTACTTTTTTTTTTTTTTTTTGGTGGATTAGTTTTCTTGATTATCGTTGTTCTTGGAAATGTTCTGAACTCTTGTATTAAGTTATATTGCTGTATATATGTAATTGATTTATTTAGTTTGACTTATATTAGTATAGATGAGATCTCACGAAAGATCGAATTCAACTAACATAATTTTATTTTTATTTGAATATATTAATAAATGGTTCCTTAGTCAAACAGTGAAACTACAACCGTGAATTGGCTGGAAATGATCAAATTCAACTTATCAAGTAGCTGTCAAAACTAGTTAATTGCTCGATAAACATTAATTAAATTAGGTCTCCCTTTCAACTACAATAACTAAGACTTAACTTATTTGAAATAACTTTTTCTCGTGTCCAAAATTCGCCATTTAATGAGTCTTGAAACAAGCCTAATATCGATATGAAATTTCATGCTAAATAAATACTTGATTATTTGGTCGAATAACTAAAATATTGACATGAAAACTTATTTTTAAAATTAATCCTTCGATATCTCAAAATTAAAAAAAATGACGAGATGAAATAGATGAGAATTTATTTTTAGTTGTTACAGCTAAACTACGGGCTCTACAAGACATTAGTTTTGTTCTAGAATCATTGGGTAAAAATATAAATGATTATGAAATAATGTCATTCAATGTTAATATAGATGAAAGTGAGAGGTTGACAAGAATGATTGCAGAAGAGACGACAAATTTGGATATTGAAGGGGGTTGGGTAAAAATATAAATGACTATGGAACAATACCTTTCAGTGTAAATATAGATGAAAATGAAAGGTTGAGAAGAATGATTATAGAGGAGATAACCAATTTGGATACTGAATGAGGGTATGTTTGTGCAATAGCTTAAATAATGATAACAATTAGCGTACAATGCATTTATGAAAAAAGTAATATCAGAATCGAGTGCTTTCTTCATCGTTGGTCCAGGTGGGATAGATAAAACATTTTTATATAAAGCACTTCTTGCTAGTGTGAGGTCTCAAAATTTAATTGCTTTATCAACTGTATCATCTGGAATATCAGCATCTCTATTACATGAAAGTCGGACAGCTCATTCAAGATTTAAAATTCCTTTGAAAATAGTTGGTGAAGTTAGTTGCTCCGTTAACAAGCAATCAGCTTTAGGAACTTTGTTGAAAATGTCTAAATTAATAATTTCGGATAATCACATATGGTAAATCGTTCTGCTGTTGAAACTGCAGATAAAATGCTCAGAGTTATTACCGATTGCAATTTTCCTTTTTGTGGGAAAGTCGTCGTTCTCATAGGAGATTTTCAACAAGTACTACTGGTAATGCCTACAGGAATATATATATATATATAGATATATATATATATATATATATATATATATATCTATATATATATATAAAATGAAAGCTAGCTTAGTCTTTTCTAATGTATAGCCTTTGTATATACATCTACCATTGATTGAGAACATGAGGGCAAAGTTGGTTCCCACGTTTTGTGATTATTTGCTTCAAATTGGAGATGGAACGGAGCAAGTACATTCTTGTAATTACATTAAGCTTCCAAATAGTATTATTCTACCATTTAAGGATGAAATTACGCCTTTAAAAATTTTAATAAATCATATTTTTTCAAATATAGAAGCATATGTTGATAATTTACATGCGATAACAAACTGATGAGTGAAATTAACTCATTAAACAAGTTCCTTCAAATAGTAGTTTTTAGTTTGTTCTTGAGNTTTTGATGTGTATGTTCGTGTTGTTTTATAGTTGGACAACTTGGAGGAAAATGAAGTGGTGTTGAGCTGAAAATGGAGCTATAATGATGATCATTGAATGAAGTATGACATGGAGATACTAGAAGGGGAGAAGAAGAACACGACATGGGGATAAAATACTGGCGCCCAAAATTGTGAAAAATCCATATATTTTCAGATTGGCTGGCGCCAGATCTGGGCGCCAAGGCGCCAGCAATGAAAAAAATCGCGGCGCCAAGGCGCCACACAAAGTTATCCTTACGCTTATAGATGAATGAATTGATCAGGTTAACAAATCTTACTAGAACAAATTCTTGGTCAAATTCACATAATATAGTTTTGATTAAGCATTTGACAAATCAGAATATAGCCTACATGAATATTTCTTGAATAGTTTGACATCAAATGGTACTTCTCCACATGAATTGAAGCTCAAAGTAAATTGTCCTGTTATGTTATTACGAAATTTCAATCCTTCTGAAGGGTTATATAATGGAACACGCCTTACTTATCGAAAATTTGAGAAGAATGTCATTCTTGCTGAAATTACAACTGGCGGGTACTATGGAAAACAAGTCTTTTTTTTTTTTTTTTTTACCGAGAATTCCTTTTATACCTCTTAAGATTGATCGGAATGCAATTTCATTTAAAAGAACCCAATTTTCAATTAGATAATGCTTTGCAATGACGATAAATAAAGCATAGAATCAAACACTTGATTTTATTGGTTTGTACCTTCCAAAACCTTTTTTTTTGTCATGGTTTGCTTTATGTAGCATTATCAAGAGTTAAAACAAACATGTCTATAAAATTTTTGCTTAAACCATCAAATATTGACAATTTACACAATATATGTACTAAAAATGTTGTCTACAAGAAAATTATTTTGTTCATACATCCGTAGAACTACAACCTTTTCGTAAGTACTTTATAAAGTTTAGCATATCTTAAACTCTCTTTTTTGAGATCAAATTCAATAGAATGAAAATGGATTATCATTTATCTACTTTTTTAATTTGTTTCCTCTATATTAGTGCATAATAATTTGGTTGTACATTCGAGGACCTCCTGAATTCATTCAATGAATTATATCGAATAACTTAACAATCTTACAAGGAGTAACTTACAAACGAACATGAGAAATATGAAAAAAAGTTAAAATACAACTCGATAAGGTCAGTGAAATATTATTTTAGAAGTATTTTTATATCAATGTAATGTGTTATATAATATTTTATCTTTCTTTTTCAATACACAAATTGAATGTTTTACATATTTTTATAGAAGTACCATGGGATCTTTTCACTTTACATCTTGCTTAAAAATGAAAATCTTTACCATCTGATGATTCTTATCAGCTTATTCCTTAAAAAAGAGTTTCCTTTTAAGTGTATGCTTTCTTTTTGGATCATAAATTTTCGCCTTTAAATGTGCTCTTCACTTATCAGATTACTTTTATTATAGGGTGATACATATTACCCATTTTACATAAAAACTAGCAGGTCGGTACTCTGTGTAACAATTGGATCGATCCTAAAAGAAATAAATAGAGACGACGTCTATTTCTTTGAAATGTCTTGTTTAATTAATCAGCTGCAACTATGGTAGCACATGCTGCTACAATCATTGTGAAATAAATGGTAACATAGTGTGTTAATCATATTTTGACATTTTTCAGTCAATGACTGATGTTTCAAATAGTAAATTGTTGAAGTTTTATTCTTTGTTTTTTTTTTTATACAGTAATTTACCCTCTTACTACTATTGCACCTGTTATAGCTTCTCCTCTTACACATTTTAGCTTTGGAGCTATTACTCCATTAACCTCTCTTCTTCCAATTTTTGATCCTAGTCTGATAGAGACATTGGTATAGTGAAAATTGTTTATGCTTTCGTCTGGTTCACAACATCCTTATGGTGCATGAAATTGATAAATTAAGATTGTTAAGTGTTTGATATTTCACACAATGTATTTTATCTTAGATTTTTTATTGCTTTGCAATAGTTGTTTCTTATCTTTTCATTGACAAGCTCATAAAAATTTAAGATTCTTATTATTTGATTCGGAACTTATTCTATTCCCTAAGCCAATTTTATGATATGAATTGAACCATCTTATACGATTTTCTGCTGTTTAGTTTATGTTGGGTTTGTTGATACCCAATACATTCGGGTTATGATTTTAAACCGTTTTGTTGGATTAGTCTTCATAGGGCTCGACCGATGAT
>CAIGRQ010207604.1:0-15126 GCA_903798375.1 Fraxinus sp. D2006-0159 | reverse complement strand
CGTTATTTTTAAATTAACGTGTCGCATGTTAATTTATAAATAACGCGACACGTTAATTTAAAAATAACGTGTCAATAATTAATTGGGTGGACAATAAACTGGACAACAAAAAACAGATGTCAACTCTCATCTAAAACGGTCAAGTTCATTATTATATGTCAGTTCTTGTTTTCATATTTAAACGGAATGTAGTTTTACCTTGTACAAAAAGAACTACATTCAATAATATTGTAGAAGAAATTTCCTAATATTGAAGAATATGTCTTGCTATTTGATGGAAGGAAGAAATGAAGAATGAGAGTTTTAAGAAATCATGTGGTTTTGGTGGGTAAACACTAAAGGCTTTCCACCAACCAGACATGTTTCCGGGCCTCATGTTTGGACTTCAAGAGCCTTGTCCCAATCCTGACCATGAAAAGGACCACCTCACACTACTGACTACTCCACCAAAATCCAAAGGTGATCTTGAAAACAAGAGCATGTTAAAGGAATCCGAGTCGAGGTGTCAAAATAGATGGTCGAAAGAAAATTGCAAGGCTCAGATGAGCTTGTCCCCCTGACGTACTTCTTAATACAGTTCAGAGGAAAAATGGAAAACAACTAGAAATCAAGTTGAGCAGGCTCAGGATCGGGCTTGGGTCGACCAAGCCATTTCGTCACCTCTAACTGAACCCGATATAGCTGCAGTATATCTTATGGGCATTAGGATTCGGCCTGAAATAGGCGTGTTCTTAATAGGCAATGAAACATAACAAGTGAAAATATCTCAAACAAGACTATGTACTATAAGAAGAAATTGAGCAAAAAATTCTGCATTTATGTTGCACCAATTAGTTTGTACTACAATGATTCAAAGAAAAAAGTCGATAAAGTATTCTATGACGGTGATCCAGATGAAATGATAAAACTATCATGGCACATAGCTGTATTGGTAAGAAAATCTCTAGCTGCAGCAGAACACTACTCAAAAATTTATGGCAATTGAAGAACCATGCAGTTACCTCTTGGGTACTGCAAGGAATGTCCAGCAGATCTCAAAATTTTGTCCTTTACTGTCCACGGGAAGACAGCAAGCCTCTGAATGTCACAAAGCTCTCACGATCATCCACGAATAATTTAATAAAGCCTCCCTCGGCAATTGGAAGATCCACATAGGCATGTACAGCCATCTCCAGGCAATAGCTTGTAGTGGAAATCATAAGTCAACTCTTCGCCTACAGCTATCTGCTTGTAAAGGTCACAATCAGGCGAAAACCAAAGAGGAAACACGACTTGTATCAATAAAGACAAACTAAAGCATTCATTAAGCCATTAGTGCACGCTTGGTGCTCGATATAGGACAGACTAAATATAATAGAAAAGATTTTACTTTTTATGTTCCTTGATATCATCCAGTGCTATTTATCCTCCCCACCAAACATATCACTAATGCTCAAGGAAAAGGAGGACAGTGCTTACATCTCGAACGGTGTAGAGACCAATGTGTGCAAGATGACTATCCATGCTTTCCACAAGAACTTGGTGATTCACGAGATTTGGCGAGCAACTATGTAGAAAAAAGGAAAAGAATTAAATTAACATCAAAAGAACAGTAAGTGGTATTGAAAAACACAAATAAAGATTACATTTCAAATTAAAAGGAGATTGGCATAAAATAGCATAATCTATGACCATTCGTTCTAGAGCTCAGTAAGTAAATGACAAGATTTCATTCCTTATCTTAGTTTTAAAATAAGGAGACATAAACACAAACAATTACTTATACTTTGTGGGGAGGTTTACAATACTCCCTCTGGTACTGATTGTCCGGTTGCATTTTAACAGCTTGAACTAAATATTCCACAAGTTTTCTATTTACACAAATGTTTTCATCCTTACTGGCATAAATGAAGGTTAAAAAGAGTTGATTCTGACATCCATCTGAAAAATACAGAAACCAACAGAAGCTTTATGATCATTTATCAAGTAATTCGTCAACCCTGTTAAACCATCGTATTTCTTCTTAAAAGACAAATATTTAACATGTTCATCTCATTATTAGTTTTAACCAATGAAACATCCTCATTTGCCCATTATATGCATAACCAGGCAAAGATGGAACAAGAGAAGCATCGTTATTCCTTAACATGAAAGCTACAAGGACAGCAACCAAAATGTATTACTCTTCAGCTTTGTCATAGTGACACTAGGGTATATCATGAAACAGAAATAGGATTCTGTTTGGTTCAGAGTTTGACAAATCCTTATCAAAAATTTTCTCTTCAAATTAGAAATGCACACAGATAATGTGGAATACAGACAAAGTTATACCAGAAATACACCAGAGCAGATAGAACCAAAAAAATTCCCTCACCTGTGATTAATAAAACGTGAAATGTTTCCATAATTTGTCGCATCAATCACATATGGAACTGGCCCATCTATCAATCTGCTCACATCATTAATGTGAGCATCGATCTCATAAAAATACCTGCAACTTTCTTTGTCATACCTGCTTTTCCAAACAGAGAAACACCAAAATATATAAGGACCAAAAATAAAAAAAAATGCTCAATCCAGAACAGAAAGTTAGATCAGAAAAGGTCAAGTGGATAGGACAGCCAAACCTATTGCATCTCTTGTTTGCTTCTTGTTCATCTATGACCTCCCCAATATACTCGCATACAAAGGAGCCACGAAGTATTGCTTCTCTTGCTCTTACTGCCCAACCCTGAGTCAACATGCCAACATATGATAATGCTCCAGCAGATTCAAAATAGATGGTCAGTTACCTTTTTCTCTGTTTTGAATATTTCCAACTTCACTTGCACTCCATTTTGCAAAACCCTATTCTGACAAGTTTTACTGCAGCAGCATCTCTGATTGCATTCATAAACTAGGTAGCCCTCCTAGCAATTTAGAGACAAGTATTTCTATTTAATAGAGAATAGAATCACAGAAGAAGCACAAGAAGAACAGATCCATTCACCGTGAAGCAAGGATAAACACAAATTTGACTCAAATAGATAACACAATCAATAGAAAACACCGTATCATACAATCTATTGATTCATTGATCCATCAAGACAAGTATTCTACCCACCACTCAACAACACTATTAAGCAGGAACCATGCAGCAAGCATTAGGAGAAACATGTGATTGTGCAATGCTATTCGATAGAATGTATCTAATGTTTGGATGCAAAAAAGCATTTATTCAGCAAGGAAAATCTTATTTTATTAATATTTTCTTTTTTCATATGACCACCCATTTTAAAATTTGGTAAACTTCAGCGAAATCATTCATCTGCCGATAGAAACTTTTGATGCAAAACCTCAGAACAGTGTTTGCCAGGAAATGTTATTTACCAAACTCCAAATGATTTTTAAATACAAAATTCATGCCCTAAGACCAGGTTAGAGTAGTTTTTTCCATCTATAATCAACAAAAATACAAAAGAAATAAATTTTAGAAGGGAAAAGAATTTTATTGTATAGACATGAAAAGAAATGTGTACCTCAAGAATAATTCGACCTCTCTCATCATAGGGAAACCTGCCATGCATGGGCTTGCCATATATGTCTTTTGCATCTTCATAATCATTGTCAAAAAGATACACATGGTCGCACGTTTCAGAAGAGCACCTTGAATATGCACAAGCACACGCCAGTTGAGAACTCTGCAAATGAACGTGAGGAAGTGGTAATACATCTTACTCAAAATGCATTTTCATTTAATTAGCAGAAAATTGCAAATCCTTACTAGAGTAAAGATATTACTAAAGTATAATATTGAAGGATTAAGGTCTGCCAAAGGCAGCAATAGAAACAGAAACAGAAAATAAGAATATTATCCTATAAACTAGCAACAAAGCTAGTTTGATTAAGGAGCGTAGGACAAGATGCAATAGACATACGGCATCTGCATCATAATATAAGAACAAGAGACCAACAAGTTGCATGAAGATACCTCTGCTTCAAGTACAAGGGATTGATCGTGCAACGGCTTTGTAACATAGGTGAAGCTCTCCCAAGGAAAGGAATATTCAGTAATTTGGCCATCAGATGCATCTGCATTCAAAAGACTTTCATCCACCACACATGCTATTGGAACTGATTCCTGTCCGAAACTTATGTCATCACATAAAATAATATTTCTCTCTGTAAGATCCTGTGTGAAATGTCGGGAATCAATAACACAGTGAGACTCGTCCATTGTCCACTCATTGGTTCCAAAGTTTGATGTAACAGCATTTTTGATCTTGACTATACTGTCCGATGAGTGCACCGCCAGAGATGGTAGGGGTGGTCTTTCAGTTGGTGTGCACCCTTTGGGACAAATGAAACTCTCTTTGTGCCATTCTACTGGAATGTTATGCTCACTGCACAGTTTGGCAGCTTTCAGGTATATCTGTTCTGGAATTATTCCATGTTTTGTCTCCAGCGCCGCTTGCAGGCTTAGCTTGCAACAAGCAGAGCGGGCAATTAATAAAATCTCCGAGTTACTTGGCCGTGCTTCCGTTTTCTTAATTTCGGAAAACAATAGCTTTGCCACAGCTAAACATTGAGTATCCACTAATCCACCGAGATTGGCAGCCTCAGTTGCATGAGATTTAACTGTAATTTCAGCTGGGCTAATTGAAATTGATGCCTGCACGCGTTTTTTCAAATTTTGCACACTTTTGTTCCTAATCCTATATGATACCGAATTTAAACCTTTTTTAAATCGAGGACGAGTAAGTCTCCCTGATTTCAATTTTTGTGCATAAAATTGAATCCCCTTCTTTGTCAGGTGAGGACCAATGGAAGTTGGTCCCATATGAGCAGCTTGATGATGGCGTCCAAGATCAGGTAGCAAATCAAACTTTAATCCACAAAACCTGCAAGTATATCTCCGGATACCAGACTGACTCTCAGAATTCATATTTTCTGCAGGATCTGACTTATTAGGCTCAACTCTCTGCCAAGATCCTTGGTCTTGCATTTGAGCAGCATTTAACAGCTTTAAGTTGGAAGTATGAACTGAGAGCACATGCAACCATAACTGCTCCGGATTCCCAAAATGACTAGCACAAGGAATGCACTGCAAAAGCATGCACTGTTCAACAAATTGCACGTGGTGCCTCTCCTGAACATGAGTTTCCAAGACTTTTTTATTAGTAAAAGAATCCAGGCAGATTGCACAAACATAGCCCCTGAAGAGCCATTGAGCTTCTTTTTTATGGCTATCCATCCAGTGTGTCCCTAATGCTTGGTCATCAAGAAACTTATCTGAGCAGATTTTGCACTTGATGACATTTTCACTGTCTTGATCCTTATCATTACAAACCAGAATAGGATTAGAAACTGATTCCTCAATAGATGAAGCTTGCACATTTTGGTTATCTGAAAATCGCCAGAGCTTCTTCAGCCTCTCCTTTTCACTGCATACCAGCTTCATCAAGAACTCCCCTACTCTAATATCTTTGGATGCTTCAGAAATGGCCCACTGAAATTGAACTTCCTTTGGAACTGGGTTTCTCAAAGATAGGATACTTTTGAAAAGCCTGTAAAAGAGTTCACAGGCTTGGTGCAATTGCAATTTTTGCTCCCTTGAACCACAATATTTCAAGAGCTCCATAAACACTTCCTTTGATACTATCCTGCTCTTGCCATTTCTTGCACGTTTGAGCCAGCTTGGTAGGTGTGTGTCGCAGTATAGTGAATGCCGTTTAGGACTTTCTAAGCAGGATTCGCTACTACTCCCAATGCAGTGAACCATGTCATCACTTTTCTGCTCTTGTTGTGACTGACCAGGCATCTCAAGTAAGCTGATTTCATGGAGGGCTCCTTTTCTCATTAAAGATGATGGAGCTACTCGAGCAGAAGCTTCAACTTCTCCAGCATGTACAATATTTGGAGGATATTTAACCTCTGAACTCATGAAACTTTCCTCATGCCTCCTTTTAAGTCTATCACCGAGAGGGGTCATTTCTTTACCAGTGTGAGGCCTATGTTTCTTACAGAAAGAAGTTCCAGTTAGAGCTCGATGTTTGCATTTAGTACCAAGAACAGTGGTACCTTCACACATTGGTAAGTCAGCAGGAGGCGTTGCTTCAGCTTTTACTGAATTCCCAACAAAACGAGAAGCCAAATGCACACAACAATAGACATCCCCTTCGCTGGCATACCTCACACATTGCCTTCCTTTAGCTTCAATAAAAGCAGCACATTGTCGATTATGACTTCCAGGGTCTAAGGACTTCTGGGTAACATTAACAGGAGTCAACTCAATGTCTTTAGACTGAACGCCCTCCATGTTTGCAGACTCAACAACTATGTTATCCAATTTGTTAGCCATGCAATTCGAAGACCCTGCCAGAGCAGTGTCTGCCATAGAAATTTCATGCTTCGGAAGCACAGAACCTACTGATGCATTTTTTACAACATCACAGCCATTAAAGAAACTAGAGTCAATTTCCACAGGAACAGCCTGATGTGAATTCTGAATGTCCACATGTGATGCATGTGAATCAGCACGGCGAACTTCAAGCTTTGGCCTCTTCCTGCTCATTTGAAGCTCCATGGAAGATGGACTATCATTAATTGATTGGTCTGAGCCTCCACCAGTGGATATTGGATTCGAGATTGAAAACCATTTCATAACATCATGTTTCCAGCTCTTCCACTCAGAGCCCAGCTCAACTGGTGCTGCTGCATTTGCTAGTGAGTTTACCTCGTTCCAAATGATAGAATCAGCCAATTCCTATACAAGGAATGAGTTAGAGCAGTCATTGCTAAAATTCCAAATGATCAGGAATTAATTCATTGTCAAATGTTGAAAGATGTACCCCCCTCATTCCATCCCATATGATTCCTATTAATAAGAAATTAAAGAGTCTAGTTTACAATATTCTCACACAAATTTCAGCATGTTTGCAACTCCACAAGGCAAATCACAAACAAGCAGCACTTGGAATTTAGCCCAACTAAAAATATCTATATACTTCAGACAAACATGAATTGGGATTGGGTTCCATTATCCAACATCAGGGGAATTAAAACATTTTTGAAAAATTTTGCATATCTGCAGTATTCGTAATCTGGAATAACAAATCACTTCAAGAAATATTGTAAGAGAGGTCAAAAGAATGAGAAAGGCGTGCAAATGATCATGCCTTGCAAGTAATCACAAAAAGATGAATCGAGTGGATATCAGACTACATGTACGATGAATCAGGACTCTGGAGTGTATACACAAGTTCCCTCTTTCTAGGTACAAACGTTCAAATAATTCAGTTCAAGTTTTATCTTGACACTATTCAACCCTGTCAAAAAAAAAAAAAAAAACCATAAATTGACACAACAGGCTTGCAACATTTCCAATATCAATGGGTTAGGATGCCCTCCAGGCTGAAAATTCTAAAAGGAAGCAATGGACGGTCCTAAATCTCACACTATGAACTAAAAGAAGAAGCCACCTTTTACCAACAGGGGAAAAAGGTAAAATAAGGTAGAACATAACTAAAAATTAAGTATTCTATAAAACTGCTCATGAATTCACAAAGATTTTTTAGGGAACAAATAAGCACGGTACGAAGTGACTCAGAATTGAAGGAATTAATGCACAATTTAAGAACTTATAGCAGGGCATACATCTTTCAGAATTTCAATGCATTCAGCACTACTTGCATCATGGCATCGTTGCACCCAAGACTGAAAAGAATGTTGTAGCCAATTTGAACTTAAGCAGTGCTGCAGTATCATCTGCAAAAGATAGTGAGAGTTAATTTAGATCCGAGTAAAAAAAATAAAATATATATATAAAAAAAAAAAAAAGCAACTGGTAAAGTATTGTCTTGAATCCCATTTTGCTATAACCTATAAATCCAATAATTTTCGACTTTGAAATTTCACATTAGTTTTGATTAAGCAAATAGTGCTCTCCCATGATGACATCACCAACAGTCTTCTGTCAGAAACCAGAGAAAACCAACCTTCTATGGTTCTATTTGAATAATCAGAAAGTAACATGGTTACATAAACTAAACCAAATGACTCAAAATCACCGCCTACGTGTTGAAATAAACATGAGGAACAGTCTTTGTGTTATAAACAGCCATTAAAAAAACACAAGTGTGTACTCAATTATAAAAGAAAATGTGAAAGACAAAGGTGGGATTATTGGAAAAGACCAACATACTTCGCAAAAATAACATTTATGACACCTGAACCTACCTACCGCATACTTACCTTTTCATGGATTAATAAATCCTTTAAATTAGGGCATCCGGAGACTATTTTAGAAACATAAGATAAGATTTGTTCTAAAGGTAATGCACTTGCAGGAAGAGATTTAAAGCAATATAGATATGCAAAGGAAAAGATTAAGATATGAACAAAAGAATGTAGCTTGAACACAAGTATCAATGTCTAAATGGAGGGAAGGTTTTACATTCTGAAGTTTCACAAGCATCCTTCCAAGATCATAATAACCTTTACAGCGGGAAGCCTCCATTGCAAATTCCTTCAAAACCGTCACATCACGAACAGTCTCTACCAAACCCTAAATTGTTTCAGAAAGTTTTAGCTGGAATATGATGGAAGATCAACAGTAGCCAAAGCAGAAACATCTATACACATGCACAAAAACAAAGACAGACATATAAACACGTGTTTGATCACTTTCAAAAGCAAACCTCGCGAGTTAATTGATCAAGAATATTTAACAAGCCAACAGCCAGTTTTTGCATGATGAACCGATGGGCAAGAGTCAAATCTTTGACTGTCTTTGCACCAACTTTGTGTGTCTTATAGGCAATGGGCTGCGGAAATTCACTGATTGGACGAACTAGCTGTACATCTGCCCAAGAATAATTTCTTGTGCGAGGAAAGAAGATTACAAGATACTGTTTCCTGTCATGAGTTGGTTTTGCTTTCAAAGTCGATAATGGCCAGTCCACTCTTGCACATCTAATTCCTGGTTGCCACTTCCCTCTCCACTATAGCATATAAACAGACAATTATTAGCGTGAAATAAACTTTCAAAAGATGTTTCCTGAAGAACTAGCATAAGCATCACATTTGAGTATTTTAAGAATCTCCTTGTGGTAGAAATATTAAAGGCAAGAACCAAAAGACCACTGCTATTTACTAATTATGGCACAGGATCCGACTCCATGCAAGAAATTAATCCATTCTTTGGATTCTCTGTCTTTAATGTGGTGCAATGATAAGCAAACAGTAGAGCTTTTGATGAAATTATAGGGGAAGGTAAATTATCCATTGGAAGCTATTTCACTTCTATTACTTCTTCCATAGATTGCCTGGAAATATACTTTCTTGATAAATATGCTCTTCAGCCTCCAAAAATGAGGAAGATGTGGTTTACACCATAATTACCTTGAGGTATAATGTGTTCTCAGAGAACAGGACAAATTTGGTATTTTACAAATGATAAGATTTAGAGTGAATTTCATCACAATATTTGCTTTTTTCAATAAATGAAAGAAATTTGGCGTTGATGATTTATGGTGCTTTAGGAGGCGTATTTCCATCTACCAGATAGGCTGATCATAGCGTTTATAGCATTTTCCATATGAACTAGGTTAAGAAATAATTAAATTATGAATAATGCTTAACACTCAATCTCGTGTCAACAATATAAATAAAAAGAAATTCAATTTTCTTTGAACTAGATAAAGAGATAATTCAATTACGTTTTATGATTAACATGCAACCTCGTGTCAACAAAATAAATCAAAGAAATTGAGTTTTTCATTCAGATAAATCATAATAAAATCATTAAGACATTTATTCCCCACTTTCCAGCAACATATTCTAGAAATTCAGTTTTTTAATCCATTTGTTTGAAGGCTATTGTAGAAAGAGTATTTCTAAGTATATTCTATCTGCACCATTATCGGTACAAGGTCTTAATGAATACTTCCAATGTAGAACTATGAATATTAGTGTCTTATAAACTGAACCTCTGCATTCCATGGGATAGATTTCATCCAGTGCATTTCACGATTTATTTCTTAATTCTTAGGATGGTTTACAGTGTATGTTTGATCAGCTGAATAAACACATTTGACAGCAGAATCTTCTGATCATCTATCAGATCCTATATCCCAAATCAAGACTCCTTATCTATGTCAAAATTACTTCATTCTACACCTCTGAGCAATCCATGTTGAAACATAGACTAGAAGTTGCCATAGGATGCAAGCGGGAAACAGAAGCAAAATAAACAGAGCAATGTACCTTCACCCACACTGCTACAGGCTCGTCTTGTTGTAGGCGGATTTCTGAATTAGATGATTCTCCCTCCTGGCTTTTAGGCGGCAGCACACTTTCAGCTGTATCCACAGTGAACTGGGAGTTGTCAGAGACAGGGTTTGGTCCTGCTAAATCAACTCGTTTATCTAAGTTGTCATCTGCGGAATTATGGGAATCACAAGATAAATTTTGTCCATCAACATCAGAGTCATAATATGCATCTCCATTATAGCAGCCATCTGAGGCAGGGATTCCTTGGACAATAAATTGATCTCCACCACCTCTCTCTTCGAGAGGCCATCCTGCATCAAGCGTTAAGTCATCAACTTTGAGCTCTGCTGCTTTAACTGGTACGACATCTTCAGTGCAGTCTGATATTCCATCACACTTGATAGGTGCGTTTGATCCCTGCTTGGGGCAATTAGATTCTCCAATACAATTTACACCAGAACAGGGAATCACTTCCATAATCTAATACTAGAAGTTTTAGTGCCAGGTGATGTTCATACGTCAATTAAACCAAAACATATCCACAGCCTAACACGGGGAAATTACAGATGTCAGGTAAGTGCAAGTTAGAATTGCACTTTATTAAAATGTTTAGATTTACCATACATCAAGCAACTTAAAATCCAAATGACTATTGGCAGACTAATACCAAGAAATTAGAAATGGTTCCATCCAAAAACAATTAATTCAACAATTCAAAATAAATAAAAGTTAAATGAGACAATGCCTTTAAAATTACCAAATATGCCACATATAGTCATTAATAATACCATGTTCACATTCTTCCAGCTCAATGCATTAAAACTATAGACAGGCTGAAGCAGACCTGCATAAATACGTAGATTGCTCGTATGCACACATGCATGTCTAGAAAAATATAAACGAAAAACAAAGGTTGAAAAAGTCACATTGATCATAACATATTTGTACTAAACACCATAAAAGGGTCAAAAGCACTGAAAACAAACATCTGACATAATAAATTTCGAGAATACTTTCCATTTTCAAAAATGCAAAATAGTAAAGAATTTTTTTTGTAACAGCCCATGCCCTTAATGATCGTAAAAAGAATGCTATATAGTATATACCATAACTCAATATGCTTGATACTTAACCCCAACATATCTCGTGAGATTGCAGGTTTCAAATGTATAATATTGACTTCATGAAACCCCTTGTAGTTCAGTACAAATTCAGGGCTTCAACAATTTGCCTTGACATAGGATCAAAATACCCGGGGAAAAGCCGAATCTAGTGAAAGCCAGAACAACTTTTCTCCAACAATTTGCCTTCACCAGAGTCTAACCAAACAGACAACCTTACCAACAAGTAAAATATAATATGTATGTACAACATGAAACTGTTATACATAAACGACACATTTGATTCATTTAAAATGTTCTTTATATTATATTATTCATTTCATTTCTTGGGTTAAGTGAAACTAACCACCTCTTCGTTTTTACAATGTAATACATTCTCGAGATCATATGATCTCTGTTACTCTCCCAACCAACCTCAAATATGAATAGATAAATAAGAATGAAAAACAGATGATCTCAATAAGTAATAAGATGTTGAAATTTCCCTTATATCAAGCAAATAAAATCAAATGATGTTTCACAGAATAAAAAGAAGAAATTAAAACTGGTTACATCAAACACAATTACTCCAACGATTCACAATGAATAAAAGTTAATGCGAAGATGTCATATAAATTGCAAACTATGCCACGTATCGTCATTAATAATACTCATTATTAAACTTCTTCCGGCTCAATGCACAAAAACTATAAACTAACTAACCATATATGCATTAATACGTAGTCAGCATGTATTTATAATACATATTCAAGTCCCAGAAAAAATATAAGACAAAAAAAGGCAGGAAATCACATTCTCCATGATATATTTGAACTGAACACGGTAAAAAGGTCAAAAATTAGTGAAAATCATCCACGTTTTACTTGAAAACTCGATTCTTTGAGTAATTTCCCGACAAAAAATCAAATCTTTCAATAAATGGCTTCCAAATTGCAGTCAAATCTCCAAATTAGGGGGAAAATCAAATTAAACACTAAAATACCCTAATTAAAGTGAAATTAAAAACCGTAGCAAAATTAGAGAATAATTTAAGCCCGGATCAGAAAATATAAAAAGAAGCCTCAGCCAAAATTATTCACAAAAAATAAAAAATGGGTCCACATAGCAAGTACCAAATTCACTGAACGCACGATGCGAATTCATAATCAAAATCCAAGAACAAAAATGTTCAGATTAATCCAAATTAATTGGCAAAAATTATGTTATTTTTCTCTTCCGGGTCACCATTTTTGGGCATGAAAGGAGCTCTAGCAGGTTACACGCACACACGACATTGTTGACATATAACCCCATCATGTTACATATATGGGTATGTATCTATATCTATATATAAATAAAACAATGGCATGACTAAGATAAATCATAAATTTACAGAAACGAATTGGAGGGTGTGTTACCTTATAACTGAAGATCAAGATTTAATTCTTGCAGTGGAGGTTTTGATTTGGGGATGTTAATTTTGGATTATTTTTTACTATAATTTTTTTCGTGCTAGGGCAGATATATTAATGGGGTGAGTGGGCATGTACCAGGTCCAAAACACAAAAATCAAAGGGGAAATTGAATTATATATAGGGGGTAGGGTGGGGTGGGGTGGGTGAAGCACGATGAAAGTGGCAGAAAGGGAAAATAAAAACCTAGCAATAGACTAACGGGGATGAAGCGGGCAGGTTAGAGGACTGGTTTTCTTGTAACGTGTGGTGGGGTTATATTTGGGATTTTCAAAGGGAAGTTTTGAATGAGTGCGAATTGTGTGAGCAACATGTGAAGTGCATGGAAACCCACCCAAGAAGGACAATAATCACGATCTATGTTTGGGGGTGAAGAATGGACGATAATCACGATCTATAACTATGAATACGTATCGTGCTGTAATTTATTTTGTATTGTATGTATGATTTGCACTTGAAGTAAAACAAGGATGATAATCACGACGACGATTCACGCTTAAGCCGAAAATAAGTAAAATACAATCATGTACGATAATCACGTTGAAAACTCACAATTGAACTTAAATAAGGACAAAAATCACGTTGACAATCATAGACACGTGTCGTATTACACTATCATGCGTACGATCCAAGCTTGAGGTAAAATAAGAACAATAACCACGTTGACAATCATGAACATGTGTCATACTGCAATTTTTTTGTATCATATGTATAACACACACTTGTGGTGAAATAAGGACGTTAATAACGATGATGATCATGGATGCATTGCAATTTATTTTGTAGATCCATGCTTGAAGTGAAATAAGGACGATTATCACAATGATGATGATAACACTTATTGTATTGCACTTTATTTTGTATGGTGTGCAGAATACACATTTGAGGTAAAATAATAATAATGATGATGGAAATCGTGAAAGCGTATCGTACTATACTGTATTTTGTGTTTGTATATATAATTGTACCCGTTTTGGGCATAGAAGTTAGTCCTAGTTGATTGGATATTATGATGGAGTCCTACAAGTATTTTCAATAAAATAATATTTTTCATCACACCAATAACTTTCTTTCTTTTTCAACCACACATTCTCCATCAATCTACTATTCCAGAATACATTCTTCCAAAATAATGTACCTCAATCACACCCCATGGTATTTATCAAGTCTTCAAAATTCAGTTCCAATTCTAAAACACGACATACAATCATGAACATGTGTCATACTGAAATTTTTCTGTATCATATGTATAACACACACTTGTGGTGAAATAAGGACGTTAATAACGATGATGATCATGGATGCATTGCAATTTATTTTGTAGATCCATGCTTGAAGTGAAATAAGGACGATTATCACAATGAGGATGATAACACTTATTGTATTGCACTTTATTTTGTATGGTGTGTAGAATACACATTTGAGGTAAAATAATAATAATGATGATGGAAATCGTGAAAGCGTATCGTACTATACTGTATTTTGTGTTTGTATATATAATTGTACCCGTTTTGCGCATAGAAGTTAGTCCTAGTTGATTGGATATTATGATGGAGTCCTACAAGTATTGGAAAACTTATAAGTTATTATGATTTAGCCTCTGTTTGATACACATTAAAATTTTCATTTTCATTCTTCTATTCATTTTCAATCACACATTCTTCAATAAAATAATATTTTCCATCACATCAATAACTTTCCTTCTCTTTGCAACCAAACATTCTCTATCAATCTATTATTTCAAAATACATTTTTTTTTCAAAATAATGTGGCTCAAACACACCCTTATTTTGTTATGTATTTGTATTGTATAATTGCTTAAAATTGAATTATAAAATGCAGTGAGATGCACTCAAACTCTACCAGCAACAATTTGTTGTTGATGAACAATTGATGTATGCCGTCGAGTCTCTTTCAACGTCCACGGTTAATTGACAACGGTAAGAACGTTCATTTATTGAGAGTTTACCAATAGTATTTACGTATGGGTAATTGGCGCAAAACGTCATTACCTTTCGTTTTTTTGCGCAGAACGTTCCTACATTTCACATTTTTGGCGCAAAATGTCATTTTGATCAATTTTAAACATAAAATGACAAATATATCCTCATATTTAACAAAAAAGAAAAGAAAAGAAGAATCAAGAATAAATTACAATTTTACTCCTAAACTTTCTAAAAATACAAATCAGTCCAAAACTTATAAAAATACTAAAAAGAACAAAACTCATGGCTAGAATCCTCCCACAACTAATCGTCCGGCTACCCAACCGGCTGGAATCCACCATTGGTCGACTTTTCTCATCAAGTCAAAGCTACCTATGT
>CAIGRQ010207588.1:0-11139 GCA_903798375.1 Fraxinus sp. D2006-0159 | reverse complement strand
GAATCATATGAAAATGTACCATGGTCTTTTAGTTCTTCACGTTCCTTGGAGATAGATTTGTCTCCACACATATGATTCAGAATTATTCGCCCCTTGTACTGTGTATGCCAATAGTAAAGTTACTCTTCCTTTGTCTTTATTTTCAACGTAGTTGGATTGCTACATTATTTGTGCACTCACAAGCAAAATGACTAAGCTTATGAAAATTATATCATTCAATTATCATATGTCCAACCATTATTTTTCCTTCATCTTCTTTGAGATTATGTGTTCCTTGCCCTCTTGAATTAAATAAATATTGATAATTCCCTTCATTATATGATGAATGCTGGAAATTTCTATCTCCTTTTCTACAAGCTCTTTCATATCCTCTTACCTCTTTAGTTCGTATTTTTCTTCTCATCTGTTCTTTCTACTTTTTGAACCTTCTTCTTATAAGTTTGTACTGTACTCACGACTTCATAAATAGTCATTCCTTTCAAGTCTTTTGATTCTTCGATTGCCGGTACACTAAAATTGAGTTTTTCATGTGAGAATCGAATTTTTTTCGATCAATTACTTCATTATCATTTTCATCTCATTGATAACCACCATACTGGCAAATAGTGATGTAAAATTGATTCTAATTCCTTCGTGGATAGAACTTCATATTCTTCTCTCAAATATTGAAGACGAATTTTAATTGACTTTGTTCACACCTTTGTATGTATTTTGAAAAATCTCACATGTTTACTTTGAAGTGGTAGCATTTTAAACCATTTGAAAAATCGTATCAAGAATCTTGCAAGTAGACTTTTGATCCTTCATCTTAGTTACTTGTTGCAAATCTCTTTGTACTTAAGACATGCCTTCTTTATTTTAGGGTTCAAAATCTTTTTCTACCAAGTCCCATAAATTTTAACTTCCAACATATGCCTTCATACGAATATACCATGTAGTATAGTTATCATTAGTGAGTTGAGGAGCGGGAAGAGAATTATTGTTTGTCATATCTTCTTTCCACAATCTTATAAATTTCTCTAATGCATTTTTTGTTGAAAACTTGGAGATTGAATATCTTTTAAAAGATGAGAAAATAATATTTAAGAGAAAACTCAACTTTTTAACTCTCCAAAATGACTCGTGGAACAACTTTTAGAAGAGAAGAAGTATTTATGAGAATACTCAACTTCATATGTTAACACTCCAAAATGACTTGTGAAAAATGAGTACAATCACTGACCTTTTATAAACTTTACGAAATACGCTTAATCTAATACGTGTACTAGTTATTAACAGCAAACTAATCCCAAAAACAATTCATGCATTTTTCTAGTACATGAATAAACTAGTTGATTAATGTTTGCAAGAGTAATCTTAAAAGACATGAGTGAACTTGATTAAATAAATGATGAACTTGACTAAATAAATGAAATTCATATTTCAACAATATAATGTCAAAAACACGATAATGTTAGAAGTGAAAGTTATTATGTTTGCATTTTCTTCTCAGGAAAATGACAGCTATGGCGTGCTCAGCAAGATGATCATGGATAGGACTCGTGAGTTAAGGTAAAATATAGCTGTAAATTAAAGATGTTTTACGCGTATTCAAGGGCATTGCACAGTGGAGACACAATTGTAATTTGGAAAAAACTTTAAGTACAGAAAATAATTACCAGAATTTTTACAGAATTTCAAATTTTATCTCACATGGGGTGGNTTCTCCCCCCACCCACCCCTCCTGTGTGTAGTGTGTCAGGTACAGGAATCCCTGTACCTGAAGCATCACTCTTGTAATTTTCATAGGCAGCTTATGGGAGAAGAGCTCCAAGGACTTGACATGGATGAGTTGATCAAACTTGAGAAAAGGGTACAAGGAGTACTGAACCATGTTGTGGAAACAAAGGTATTATTGCATACAATTTGGTGTTTTCTAGTGCTTCATATTTAGATTTTTTGAGCTAACATCTTTGTCTTTCCATGGGGAAGAATGACAAATATTTTAAAGAGATCAATTTGCTCATGAAAAAGGCAAGACCTCAAACTTTATTCTTTGATGAAAAAAATAATCAAGCTGCTCCTTGTTAAGACATAAATCCCATAAAAAGATAAAATCAGCTAAAGGCTTGGGCTAATTAGTTAACTTTCCTGATATGCAGGAATCTAAATTAATGGAAGAAAATGCTAAGTTGAAACAGCAAGCAGAAGTGAGAGTTGATCTTTTCTTTTCCAAAATTATTTATCATTTATCGCACTGCATGCATTGGAATTCAGTAGTAAATTTCGCGTTCTCAAGTCATTGAGTAAACAGTTTATGCAGAAATCGGAAGGTACTGGAAATGGTTTTGAGCAAAGCAATCCATCCGAGCGCATCACTAATTCTCATGGCTCTGATACTGCCCTCGGGCTTGGGTACTTAATGTTCATTAGATTCATGTAACCTAATTCAAATTATTGTTCATTAGATTCATGTAACCTCATTCAAATTTATACAAGAAAGTATTGTCGTAGTTAGGTGTAGTCTCAGATCTTTTTGACTGTATGCTTTTGTTAATTTGGCAGCTTTCCTTTCCCCAACTGAAGATGATGCCATTGCCAGGAGACTACAGCAAGAAGAATAATTGTCCATTCTTCTTAATAGGATATAATTATAAATTATTGTGTGAGTGAGTTGAGTGTCAGGGGACAAATGTTGTGGATTTACGTGGCTTCTGAAAATTAAAATCTTTCGTTTTGAATTTGCTTGTGTTGTATACTTAAAGCTAAAATCGAGCTATTGAAATCATACGTATCCAAGGAAATTATATGATGTACACAAAAGTGAAATTTTGATTGCTTAACATAAAATTGAAAGAGGATATTGTTCTAATTTTTGAGCAGGGGTGAGCTCAAATTTGACTATGGTCAGTTGGATGATTTAAAAAGAATGTTAAATAGATATTTTATAATGTCAATTAAGGAGATGTTACTTTGATAAAAATGTCATTTTTATTAATTTGATATTTATAGCATTTTTTTGATCTATATTTCATCAATATCATGGTTAGATGCAATTTTGCCAACATATCTGTTAGGGTTTTGATACTCAATAAATTTTGAGCAATGATGTTAAATCGAAATTATTCAGTTGGTATCGACCAAATGGCTAAATTGAAATATTGACGCCTCAATGAAATGACCCAAATCTAGAATTATTTGGGCTATTAAAGGTAGCATAATTTAGTTAGAGTTGCTTGTGGCCCCACTTTTTAGATGGCTTATAAGTGTTGGTTCATGTATTGATTTGGATTTGGCTTTTTTCTCTCTATATCTAATGTACTCTACATATTTGCTGTCCATTTTTGTAATGTTTATGTGTGTTATTCCCTTCCTCGAGAAAAAAAGAGAGAAACCAGATGTTTCTTCCACTGTCTCTTTCATTCAGTTTTCTTCTTCCTTTTGTCTTTGTGGCTGCGCTTGAGTGGGTGCCTTTGTCACTATAATAACATCGTCACTTTGTGTCCTTTGTGGGTGCAACCATAGCAACCGAAGTGTGGGCAAATAGTTGTGGTTTTTGGGTCGTTAATTGATGTAGTCGATTTCGGTTAGATTGATAAATTCAGCTTGAATTCCACGAATCAAAGATCAATTTTCGCTACAATATCTAGAACTTATCATTCTCCAATTATCTAAACATTTTCTTAATAAAATAATATTGCATGTCTTTATTTTTTAACCACACATTATTCAGAAAACACCGTTACAAAATCAATTCTTTTTCAAGTAATGAAGCTCAAACAAGGGCTAAAGAAAGTCCTTGCATATTTAGGCTTTATTTATTTCGATTATTCTTGGAGTGAAATTTATATTATTTTATTTAAGATAAAGGAAGGTATAAATATTACAATCCATGGTGTGCCTAGTCTTAAGGTTCAACAAAACTAACGTCTCGTAAAGGTAATTTCAGTGAACCTATGCCTCCGCCCGGTTGGCAATTTGCAAACCAACCTTTTCGATATTTTTTCTCTACCACTTCACTTCGTTTCTGATTTCAGATGCTCTCTACTTTCTCTCTCCAGGGTTTCACATCTGCAGGTGGAGGTTCTCATCTCTTCCCTGATTTCTAATATTTTTTTTGGGTTGTTTCAGATTCTTTATTGTACTCGAAAATATGCTTTGCTTCTTTTTTCCTTATTTTTATCGAAGACCAATGTTCTTTCTCTTCCTCCGATCTCTATGTATTTCGTATTGTACTAACGACATATACATATAATATTTGTTTGCAGTAAGTGTACTGTGAAAATGGTGAGACAGAAGATTGATAACTTGACGGCACGCCAAGTGACCTTTTCACAGAGAAGAAGAGGGGTTTTCAAAAAGGCTCAAGAACTCTACTCTTTGTGATGCTGATATTGTCCTAATCATTTTTTCTGCCACTGGATAACTCTTCCATTATTCTAGTTCAAGGTTTTTTAATTTCCTCACCTCTCTTGAATACACACACAACATGCTACTGGGGTCGAAGCTTTGATGCTTTTGGTTACTGAGTTTCAATCACTTAGCAGCTAGTTTTGTACTGAAAGTATAGATTTTAATGCGCTAAGACCACAGGAAACTTCTGTTGAGCAGGTACGAACTAAATGGGGGCAGTATTGGAAATTATTAGGTAGAAAATCGTAGCTTGGATATGGATGCAAATAATCTAGTAGTGTGTTACAAAGGCTAAACAAAACTACGGGCGAATGGTATGCTGATATATATCACATGTTTTTTCTCCTGTATGCATTTGTTATCTGTCTTTTATTGAAGGTGGTGGGGGCAGGTGAGGATGTAGAGTTGAAACAACAATGATCATGTAGAAAAATGTGAACACAAGGACTGCACAACATTAAAAGTATTCTCGTAGCTCGTAGTTATCAACATCTATGAGGCACTTAATTAATTCATATTATCTAATAGCCTAAATGGTTAACTAATATATATTCCAACATTCGAAAGTGACATTAAGAAAATATTTAATACTCATAAACGCATAATTAAGGTCCCTATAATTCTTACTGGCACTTGAAAGGAAAAACTGTAAACTTATAAATAGTTCTACATGCTTCCATTTTGATGTACTCTTCTTTTTGATATTAACAATAAAATGTTGGGGATCGGTAGATGATGAGGGTGGTAAAGAGGTGCCAACCTAGTTTGAATATCCAAGAGTGCATATTGATTCCTATTTTCAACAATCTTACGGAAAAAATAAGTGAAACTGCATGCATTTTCAATGAACCTTCTAAATAAACGGTTGAATATATTTACTTTTTAAGTAAAAAAAAATTAGTCATACTGTTGAGGTTTGTATTGATTACAAAACATGCATTAAGTCATACCTTTGAGTTGTGTACTGGGTATCAAACTTTCATTCTATTTATGAATGTATTAGGTATTGATTTCATCTTCCGTTACGGCTACGAAAGGCTGGTGCAATGATTGGTTTAGTTGCAAGCCTGTCTATGGATATGTTGCAAATGGAAAACTCAAAGATGGAAAATGTTCGGTAATTATAGGGCTAACGTTGGTTATGAGATTGGTGAGCAACCCTCGTGGGGACAACAATTCAGATTGTTGTATGGACGTTAAAATGGAGTCTGACACTAATTTATCAATCTTCAAGGAAGAATTGATGTCTAGATTCTAGAGAAGAAGTTTGGGAAACTCGATATAGATCAACATACTTATTTTGAGAATCCATTCTCAATGTCAAGATATGACCATCATGAAATTATGGCAGTTGAAAAATTGAAACCACAATGATGCAAATGAAATATTTTGCACACTAAAATAGTCCGTTTCTAGTAGAAGGCCACATGGTAGAACAAGTCATAGGATCAAATACACTTCTTGGAACATTTGGAAATTCCTAGATTTTACGACGCAATAACTCTAAATGTTTGGGTGAATTTGTTGGGGTACATGGGATAGAAGTGAAAATAATCAATTAGTTGCACAAGTTTTTCAAGTTCTTTAGAATCCAGATATATGGTTAATATCTATACCATTGACTTATCAATTGAATCAAGCTTGTTACCTTTTGATATTGAACATAGCCAACTAAGATATATTTCTCTCTTGCATCTAGTTTGGTCCTTCTTTCTTTCAGAAGATGAGATGACACAACGCTCTCAAAAATTTGAAGATGTAATATACTTGGTTGGAATCCACTCCATGCTTCTTTAGGAGTTATTTTGCACACTTCAGTGGGATACAACAACTATACAGCACAACGAGCAGCTTCAGCCTATAACTTCTTTTGCATCTTTTTAGTTTTCAAAATACTTCAAGTCATTTTCATCCGTCATTCTTGCTCTTCGCTACGCCATTTTGTTGAGGAGACATAGGAAGAGTCGAAGAATGTTAAATACCAAGACCTTCACAAATATTCATAAATTTGTTACTCATATATTCACCATGACTATCTGAGTATAAGGTTTTGATCTTGTGACCACTTTGAATTTTCAGTATCACCTTGAAATTCTTGAAAGCGTCAAATGCATCAAACTTTTCTCTAAGAAAATACATTCGTGTTTTGTAAGAAGAGTCATCAATAAATAACATGAAGTAATTACTTTTACCAAAAGATACGGGCTTGATCATTCTACAAAGATGTGTATGCAGTAATTCAAGTAGCATTGATGCTCGAAAACTTGCATCTCTTTGGAAAGCCTTTTGTGATTGCTTTTCATAGATACAAATTGATTTGGATGATGAATATGTGGCAGACCTTTAACAATATTTCTCTTCATCAAGAGGTTTGGACCATCAAAATTTAGATGGTCAAGTCTCAAATGCCATAAACATGTTGAATCTTTGGCACGTGCATTCAAACTTCTTCACTTCTCCACTTCAAATATTCAACAAAAAAAGTTGGTTCTTTGTCATTGGAACTCTAGCAATCAAGTTTTCATTATCTCTTGTCGTCATTTATTAATTCTTCATTGAGATGTCGTATCATTCCCCCAAAAATTGGCCTAAACTCAAAATACATAAAGGAACATAGTAAACATTGGAAATGTATTGATATTCACCATTCTTCATTTGGATGAGAATTTTACTTTATCATTGACTTAAACCTTTTAATTATCTCCAAATGTAACATGATCATTTAGTTCTTCAAGTTCTATGAACATGGATCCATCTTCACACGTATGATTGTTGCCTCTTTGTACATTGTACGCCAAGAAGAACATTTTTTTCCTTTGTATTTATTTTTAACGTAGTTGCACTGCTCCTCCACCACATTGTTACTCTTGAGCTCCTAGGCAAATTGATCAAGTTTGTGATAAGTATAGTATTCAATTTGATATTTATCATAACCGTGCTATTGATTTTTTTTCCTCCTCTTCTTTGAGAATAATATCTTCATCGCCCTTCTTTGAGAATTATTTGTTCTTTGTCCCCTTGAATTATAATTATGGAAGCTTTCAGTAGGATGTTTGAGAAGGTCGTGGGACAAAGTTTATTAAGGGGCTTTGTTATTGAACCATCCGTGATGCAAATGTTGAGCAATTCAGGAACTTACGTCGTTTATTCCTGTGCTTTGAAGCCGTTTCTGGACTGAAAATAAATTTGAGAAAAATCTGAGCTTATCACAGTGGGAGATGTCGATATTGTGGAGGAGTTGGATGAAATTTTGTGTTGTAGAGTGGCGCAAGTGCCTATGACATATCTCGGGCTTCCTTTAGGAGTACGGTTTAAAAGTACACAGATTTGGAACGATATTGTGGAAATGGTGGAGAGAAGGCTTATGGGCTGAAAGCGTATGTACCTCTCAAAGGGAAGACGTCTTACTCTTATCAAATCCATTTTGTCCAATCTCCCTACGTATTTCTTGTCATTGTTTCCTATTCCTATTGCAGTATCGAAAAGATTAGAGAGGATCCAAATAGAGTTTCTTTGGGGTGGACTTGGGGAGGCGAGGAAATTATATTTGGTTAATTGAGTTTATTGTTATGTTTAATAAAGATTAGAGAGGATCCAAACAGAGTTTCTTGTTATGTTTAATAAAGTCTTATTGGGCAAGTGGTTGTGGCGATTCGGAGCGGAGATGGAGAGACATTATATGGGCAAAATATGGTGTATTGGAGGGGGATGGTGCTCAAGTGAGAGACGTAGTTCCTATGGGGTGAGTTTGTGGCAGTATATTCGGCGAAGGTGGAGCGACTTTCGGGATAGATTGACTTTTGTGGTGAGGAATGGTAATACCATCAGTTTTTGGGATGACTATTGGTGTGGAGATCAACCGCTTAAGGTGGGATTTTCTTCTTTGTATCATATTACATTATAACCGTCTGCCATGGTGAATGATGTCTTAGATTTTCATAATGGGAACTCCAGTTGGAACATTATTTTTAGCCAAAATTTGTAGGATTGGGAATTTGATGATTATGCGCTATTTTTGACATCTCTTTACGAGGTACATTTCAGAGTGGGAGAGGGTGATTGTAGCAGGTGGAGATTGCCATGAGATGGTATTTTTTTCAATTCGCACCTATTTTAGATCCCCATTGGGAACTGTTGAGAGCTCATTCCCTTAGAAGATGGTTTGAAAATGTAAACTGTCTTCGCGAGTGGCATTTTTACTTTGGACGGTGGTCATAGGACAGGTGCTAACGATGGATAACCTTTGTACTAGGGATTTCTATGTTGCCGAGTGGTGCTACGTTTAAGAGGGATGGGGGGACGATTGATCATTTGTTTCTTCATTGCGATACTGCTCGCTTACTGTGGAACGATTTTATGGCATCACAACACATGGATTGGATGTTGTCGTGGCATATGGAGGATTTTTTAGAGGCATGGAGGAGAACGTTTCGAGATAAGGACAACAAACTTGTTTGGAACCTTATTCCAGGCTGCACCGTTTAGTGTGTGTGGAGAGAAAAAAACAATCGTTGTTTGAAGACCAAATACGGACAACATAGCAGATTAGAGAATTGTTTTATTTGACATTGTTTACTTAGTTCAATGCTGCAGCTTCTAGGCATATAGACGACTACTTTCTGATTTAAATTGGTAATACACTTCCTGTATATTACGCATTGATTAATAAAATTTTGATTACCTTTAAAAAAAAATCGATACTCACGAAGAGTAATCTGAAATTTATTTAGATTCCTTCTTGGATAGAGCTTCATTTTCTCATATGAAAGACTAAAGGCGAACTTTTTTGACTTTGTTCGCACTTTTGTGTGTATTTTGAAGAACTCATGTCATGCTTGCTTTGAAGTGGTAGTGTTTAATTTGACACCTTTCGAAAAATCGTATCATCAGGATCTTGACGAATCATACCAAGAGCCTTTAGATCATTTCTCTTAGTTGCTTGTTGAGAATCCTTGAAACGTACCTTCTTCATTTTGAGGTTCAAAACCTCTCTCTACCAAGTCCCACAAATCTTGACTTTCAAGACATGCCTTAATACAAATATTCAATGTAATATAGATATCATTAGTGAGTCAAGGAATGGACAGAGAATTATTGTTTGCCATCTCTTCTTTTCACACTCATAACCTCGCTCTAAAGCCACTTTTGTTGGAAAATTGGAGATGGAACAATTTTTAGAAGAGGAGAAAATAATATTCAAGAGAACAGTCAACTTTATTTCTTAACCCAAAATGATTTATAAAACATGATTTTATAGGCTTCACAAAGCATGAATTTAACCTAATATATATACTAGTTATTAAATGCAAACTAATGGCCAAAATAATTCATGTATTTTCAAGTACATGAATAAACTAGTTTCTTAAAGTATTCATGAGTAATCTCAAAAGACGTGAATAAACATAACTAGATAAATGATGAACTTGACTAAAAAATGAAGTTCATATTTTCAATAATATTATGTCAGAAACAAGATAATGTTACAAGTGAAAAATATAATGTTGTGTGAGTCATTCGAATAACACTACGTTCATTTTCTTATCAGGAAAATAATAGATATGGCATGCTCAGCTAGATGCTCATGGACAAGACTCCTGAGTTAAGGTGAAATATGGCTGTAGATTAAAGATTTCTTGTTACTTGTATTCAAGTGCATTGCATATTTGAGACACAATTGTAATTGTGATAGGAAACTCAAGGGAGAGGAGCTCCAAGGACTTGACATGGATGAGTCGAACAAACTAGAGAAAAGGGTACAAGGAGGATTAAATCTTGTTGTGGAAACAAATGTATTGTTTCATTCAGTTTCGCGTTTTCAGTGTTTCATATTTAGATTTTTTGTGCTGACATATCTGTCTTTCCATGGGGGAAGAAATGACAGAGTAATAAAGAGATCAGTTTGCTCGTGAAAAAGGCAAGACCTCAAACTTTATCCTTCGATAAAAAAAAAAAATCAAGCTGCTCCTTGTTAAGAGATAAATCCCATAAAAAGATAACATCAACAACTAAAGGCTTGGCTAATTAGTTCTGATATGCAGGAATCTAAATTAATTGAAGAAAATGCCAAGTTGAAACAGCAAGCACAAGTGAGTTGATATTTTTTTTTTTTTCCAAATTTATATCATTTCTCGCATTGCATGCATTGGAATTCAGTAGTAAATTTTTCGCGTTCTCAAGTCATTGCGAGAACTGTTTATGCAGAAATCTGAAGGTACTGGAAATGGTATTGAGCAAAGCAAATTCATCCGAGTGTATCACCAATTCTCATGACTCTGATACTTCCCTTATTGTGGGGTATATAATTTTCATTAGATTCATATAACCTAATTCAAATGTACACAAAAAAGTATTGATTGTCCAAAAATTAATTTTGTGATTAAGCCTAACGAAGAGATATAAATCTACATAGTTGAAGTTGAGTTTGATGGAATAGACAAGTCTTATTATGTTGAAAATGGCAAGGAAGAGGTGCGGATATCAAATGAAAAGTGGATCAAAACAAAAAGAAGAAAAATGGACAAGATATCAAAAGCCTTCTTTAGGTGCCCGTAAGCAGTCGCATATAATCGAGTTATAGATTATAAACAAGCGCTACTTGGGAGGCAACCCAACAATTCTTCCTTTTTATTTATTTCACTTTATGCTTTAGATTATGAATTTATTTTTCGAGTTTTTATAATTTTCAATAATTTTGAGTAGTTCATCGTTTTTACAGGATACAAGGAGTCTATGCATGGTCCACATTTC
>CAIGRQ010207560.1:0-29822 GCA_903798375.1 Fraxinus sp. D2006-0159 | reverse complement strand
TGAAATCAAGGTCTAAGACGTCGTCGTCGCTTCTGTTGTTATCGTTATTGTTATAGGGCGAGGTCAGGTGTTCAGAAAAGAAAGAGGGATCGAGGGGTGGCATTGAGAGGCCGGAATCAAAATCATTTGCAGCATTGACAGAAAGCGGAGGCGTTGGAGGATCGGCGTCCACCCTAGGGTCAGCCATTTCAAGGAAGAAGACCACGGTATGGGATTCAATTCAACGCTGAATTCAGGGTTTATGGGATGGAGAGGGTGAATATGTTAGGGGTATAATGAACACGAAGGTTATACGTACATAAATATAGATAGAGATAGAGATAGAGAGCGCGTTAGAGAGAGAAACGCATTGCTGAGGAGCGTAGGTTGCACGCTTTTAAGTCATTTTATTATTTTAGTAGTGAATTAGGTTTTTTGTTTGAGCCATGTTATTTTAGAAAAATGTATTCTGAAATAATAAATTGATGGAGAATATGTAATTGAAAAAGAAGAAAAATTTATTGATGTAATGAAAAATATTATTTTATTCAAAAATGTATGATTGAAAATGAATAAAGGAATAAGAATGAAAAAAATAATGTGACTGAAACAGGGGTTTAATAAACTCGACAAGATGATTTTAGCCCCTTTTTGTATACATTGTTTTAAAATTCCTTTTGTTATGGATCATTTTTAACAACATATTCAAATAATAAAATATTATGCGTAACCCAATTTTTTTTCTATTTTTTAAACAAATATTCTTCTAAAAATACAATTCAAAACTACTTTTTTTAAAAAAAATAATGGGCACCAAACAAGGCTTAGTTTTTGGAGTCTTGATTTGTTGATTCAAATTTTATGAATATGAATAAAATAAAATGCAAGTTCGACTTAACACAATAAGTAATCAATTTATAGCGTCATGATGTAGTCATCACATTTTTAAAATTGTGATAAAATAATAGTTAGTTTACTCTTAAATTGATATAATTCAACCGAATAAAGCATAATTTGTTTCAACACTATCAACTCATCTTCAAACAAAATGTAATCATAAATATAGACTTTTCGAGTATGTTAAAAAGATAGTCCAAGATAAATGCAGTGATAAGAGTCTCAATTTAATTATTTAACATATTTTATTCAAAATGATATTTGAGATAGTGTATGACTACAATCTTATTAGGGGTGTGTTTGAACCACATTATTTTGAAAGAATGTATGGTTGAAAAAAAAGGAAAAGTTATTGATATGATGANTAAATGAATGGAGAATGTGTGGTTGAAAAAAAAAAAGAAAAAATTATTGATTTGATGGAAAATATTATTTTATTAAAAAATGTGTGGTTGAAAATGAGTAGAAGAATGAGAATGAAAAATTTTAATGTGTACCAAACAGGGGCTAATTCTATACTTCAAGTAAGACTAAGTCTATGTTTTGAATAATTTAAAATCTTGATAAAAATTTAAATCGAAATCAACGATTAATTTTAACCACACATTTTAAGAAATTCAAAACTTTTTAATCATATTTTAAATTCATTTTTATCAAAATTTACTAAAAATAAAAATTTTTAATTACGTCAAACATCTACTAAATAAAATACTCGACCGAAAAATCATTTTTGTACTTATCCAATTTGATGTTTGCCTTAATTATTCAAATTAAAACAAATAATGATTCCCAAGACAAAAAAAAAAAACTAGGTCAACCACTTCCCAATTTGTTGAAGTATTAAATAATTATGTTCTATAAATTATATTAACAATATAATGAAATTTTTTTAAAAAATAAAAAATAAAAAAATTAGGCACAATTAGAGGACCACCAGCGCGTGATTTTCGTTAAGAGTGCTGAGAGTAGTTGAAAGATTCTCTGTCAAGGTGTCTCAAAACTTCTCGCTTGACTTTGTCGTTTAAATGTTAGGCACGACTCCATCCACCCCCGATCCGATATACTTTAACCCATTAATAACTGGTTTTTTTCACCATCTACTGTTTTTTGGCTACCGGGTAATCCATTTTGGGTTTTGCAACTTGTAGATTGGGTGTCAATTTCCATGTGTGGATTCCCTATTTGTGAGGAGGCTGTACATCGAGTTGTCAACCCTGATGTACAAGTAGCAAAATTCATCCATTTTTTGTAATATGTTGATTTGGGCATAATCAATCTTGCTGCTAACATTTTATTTTTTTGGAGTAATTAATGACTTTTGAGTTGTTTGGATAACGAATTGAATGATCGATATTGAAGTTTGTATATACTTTTGTCTCTACTCTTGAGTGCTTTAAAAATCTAAACGTGCATTGTCAACATGTATTTTACATGGTACAATAAAATTTTGGAAGGACGTTGAACACTTTAATCTTTCCTATTCTATTTTCTCTACATTCTACGTCAGCAATATATTATACTCAATGTCAACGATTAAATATATCGACAGACCCACACATATCAACAAAATATGCATCGAATGTTAAGTTGAGTATCATAATTGTAGTAAATTGAAGGTATGTGATATAACTGAGATTTTTTAAGTATAATGTATCTTGTCTAAAACATGAAAAAAGAGAACAGCTATCCCCTTAGATTTTCTATAAATTTTGTTTAAAAATGAATCGTAAAGTTCATATTCTTAGATTTTCTATAAATTTTGTTTAAAAAGGAATAGTAAAGCTCATGAGTCGGCTTGGCTTGTCACGATAGGTCCCAATGAAAGAACTGGCTCACCTAATGGTCAAATTTAAGTTTAGGTGGCATTGAGTCGGTTGGCTCGACAGAACCCGTTGTCACTAGCTTGGAAAGGGGTTGAAATGAGGTTTAATGGACACTAATAAAAGCTTGAAGTTTCAAAGAAAATGAATATGAGAAAGAATACATAATTCCAAAGGTTTAAAAAATAAGCTTTCAAATTAAAAAAAAAAAAAAAAAACTTGCGAAACAGTTTCAAAAATCAGGTGATCACATTTATGACCAATTATAACTGTTCAAGGTCCCAATAATATACAATTACGGTAATAGTCACAAATGACTTAAGATTACAATCATAAAGATAGAAATTGTGAGTCACTCTAGTCACAATCACACATTTTCTTAAGAGTGTGTTTGGTAGAGAATAAAATTGGATTAAAATTGAAAATCTAGTCGTTATTGTTGACTTTTATTAGACGATTGAGACCCAATAACGATTATATTTTCAATTTTAATATGCTTTTGAGCTCTACTAAACAAGCTCTAAATCACATATTATCTATTGATAATAAATTATATGTTTTATTGATCATATATTATTTACTAGGCACAAATTAACTGTTTTATTGGTCATAATCACCCAAATAATTGGTCACAAAAACTCTTCATCCCACCACCACCACATACATCACTACTGCACCATAACCATTTGCAAACTGTAGACAACCATCATTATAAGCAAACCACCAACAACCATCAACAAAACTTATTGCAAAGATCAAATTGGAGGAGGAAGAAGAAACCACCCCAAAAAACTCCAAAACTCCAAAATCATCGTCGTAGTGCGCAGAGAATCGTCGTTGCCAATCGTGAGAAGTTCTGTAACTGGAGAATAGGGAAGGTGAGAAGCTTTGTGACCTTTTGTTTGGATAAAAAAAATGATTTAGGGTTAAGGAGTGGGGTGGATAGTGTATACCTGATTTTTGAAAGAATGAAGTTGAAATCTGATTTTTGAATTAATAAGTTAAGATATAGGTTTAGATGTAATTTCCGCGTGAAGGGAATATTTCATAACTAAGAGATTTAATTTTACTAATTTCAAATTTAAGGGATTATATTTAAAAATTCAAATTTCATAGTTTTTTAGATTTTATTTATAAATTAGCTAATTAAACATATATTTTATTAATTACATATATTAAGGTCACAATTCCATATAATTTAGTCATAAATTTCATATAATTAGTCACATGTTATTAATTGATCAATCACAAATTTCATATGTCACAAATTATTTTATGGACACAGTTCCAAAATTTTACAAGTCACAATTTGTGCATCGATCACAAATCAAAAATTGAAACATCACAAATTATTTTATGGCCACAATTCAAAAAATTTATATATCACAATTTGTTCATTGGTCACAAATCAAAAATTTTATAAGTCACATATTATTCATTGGTCACAAATCACAAATTTTATATGTCATAAATTATTTTACGATCACAATTCAAAAAAATTATAGGTCACAATTTGTTCATCGATCACAAATAAAAAATTGAAATGTCGCAATTTATTTATAGGTTACAAATCACAAATATTATAAATCACAACTTAGTTGATAGTCACACATTATCGATTATCGGTTACAATTCATTTATCGACAACAAATTATAAATTTTTTTAAGTCACAACTTATATAAAGGTCACAAATTGTCAAATTAATTGATCATAAATTATTTTCCAATCACAATTTAGTAAATTGTGAGTCATAATCACGTTTTTATGTCATATATTATATATCGGTCACACATTACCCAATTTATTGGTCACAGTCAACCAATTTATTGGTCACAAACACTACTGGTCCCAACACCACCACGTCGTCGTTGCCTATATCACAACTATTTGCAACCACTACCTCACCATTGCCGACAATGCCAGATCCACTACCACACATCAGTGCCAAAGTCCACATGCACCAACACCATGACGCTACCACCAACAACGCTTAACTTCAAAACCACCATTTTCAACTTCAAAACCACCACCCTACAACCAACAAATCGCCACTTTCAACTACAAAACCACAACCAATGTCAACACCACCACCAACACTTGCACCACTACCACCATCACCCGCACCGCCACCACCATCATACCATCAACATCTCGGCTAGCAAAAATAGCACCACTATACCCATGTACCAAAAATCACAACCATCATCTCCATTACGCCAAAAAAAATCCCCAAATTCGTTGTAATCGCTGCCACGATTACATCACTACTACCGCGATACTGTTAGTAGTGAGACACCGTTGTATCACAACCACCAAAAAAATCCCCAAATCCGCTGCAACTATCGCCACTATTGCATCACTACCAACGCAATACTGCCAGCAGCGAGGCACCTCTGCATCACAACCACCAAAAAAATCCCTAAATTCGCTACGACAGTTGCCATTATTGCATCACTACCACTGCGATACTGCCAGCAGTGAAGCACCGCTGCACACAACGTTGTTGCTGCGCCACACTCGGCGGTGGCACGATACCGCTGCAAGAGGAACATGTCGACGGCGTGGTTCTGCTGGTCGTAAGGATGGAAAAAAAGCTCGCCGGCTTGGACGGCTCAGGCTCGGCTCGGCTCGGCTCGGAAAAAGCTCGAGTCGAGCTTGGCTCTGGCTCGGTTACAACGAGCCGAGGCTCAGGCCAGACTCATTTTTTTTTCCGGCCTTTGCTCGGCTCGGACCCCAAAAAAAAACGGCACAAAAAATCTCGAGTCAAGCCCGAGTTTTTTTTATTTAGTTTATAATACATATAAACCGTACAAATTTTAAATTTTATAAGTAAAAAATGTAGATTTGACATTAAAAGATAAAATAAAAAACCCGAGCTGGCTTGGCTCGTTAAGGCTCGAGCAGAAAGCTCGAACCAAGCCTCACTTTTTTTTGGCAGGGCTTGGGCCTAAAAAAGCTCGAGCTTCATTTTTTTTTGGTCGGGCTCGGCTTGGGCCCAAAAAGCTCGAGCTTGGTTGGGGCCAAAAAAACCCTCTCAAGTATAGTTGTTGATGAAACAGAATGTCAAAAAATTGAGTCCAAAACGAATAATGAGAGAAAAACGCGAAAAACTGGAACACGGCGCCATTCTGCCCAATTTCTTTTTCCAAGTTATTTTTTCCATCCCGAACTTTTCCTCAAGTCCAATACCAATTTTCAACTCCCAACGAACTTTCAAAATAGAATTTCAACTTGACATATGACTTCAATAGTATTTCAAACTGAATTCTTTTTTACGTGCATTTCAATTAGAATTCTTCAATTATTACTTCACTAAGGAATTCAGGTCACACCTAAATTCTAACAGTTTCTTAGAGAGTATTCCCACACACGCACCTACCTTTACAAGCTTTTTCGATTTTCTCAATAATAAATGACTGTAAATTTTGGGGTTCGGTGATTTGTTTAGTATGACACATCTCCTTGTGATTTTTTTGGAAGACGAAGACAAAGACAAAGAAATTTGATAAAGATGAGGTCGGTATAAAAGATCTAATATCGAAAAAATAGGAAGGAACAACGTCCATTGCCTAATGAATTAGACAGAGGTCTTCTAAACCCTTATGAATGGTTTGTATCTTATCACTTTAAAGACAGGTCGATCTATTATGTATCTCTAATATCTTTGGATCGTTACTATTGAGTTTCTCATGCCTAAGTGACACAAACACAAATTAACCCAGGCTTCCTATTATACTTTACAACAAACGCAAGCACATGTTTAAGGTTCATGTGGTGGGATTAGTTGTCTATTAAAAGGCAAAGATATTTAAGGAATAATTCAGTGCCAGCTTTGATGAGGTAATCCATGAATAATGAATGGATCTGTTTGCATATCTAAAACATCAAGAATCGTGCCGATGTAAGCGGTGCATACTTCCAACGATCTTTTTGAATTTAAAATATATTTACATTATGCCTGTACTTTCTTACCTGTTGGGTTAATTGTTATATAAAAAATCGACATGTGCACATCTTTTGCTTAGGTGGCAAGGACTTGAACTCAACGCATTTACTTTCTCGTATGTTTAACCATCTTTGTATAAATAGATTATTATTCGAAAAGAAATGAAATTTGAATTCTCGAGACTTATGTAGCACGTTAATCTGGAGATGACAACATTATTCTCATACACCATAAGATTTCTTATGATATATTTGATACGTTAAACTGGATATGACAACATACATATCATTCTCGTCCCTTTTATGATATCATCATAAGATGGAATTCTCATACAACATGATGATTCTTAAAGATTTCAAAGTCATGAATTGCATTGAGGATGTTCATGTTCTAATCTGCACTGAACACTTTACACAAATTAAAAACTGACTTAATCTCAGCATTGAATGTGTTGCCGACAATGATAGCATTAAAGACTAACATATATGACCTAATCAACTTGGAAGTGCAAGACAAGTACCAGAAGCAAGATTTGAAGCTTAGATCATCACCATCATAGTTTTATGAATAGAGCCAGGATAAACGCTTGTCAAATGCATAATTTATAATGGAAAGTTCTCGGGCGGAGTTTCAACCCATGCGAAATGTAACAATTTTGTATGATTAAGGTTCATAGTGGACAGTTTTCCGTCCATCTAACCATTATGATCACATATTCGATTTTACCAGAGGAAAACTGGTTTTATAGCAGAATCAGTCATTGGAAACTAAGTGCTACAAAATGAACCACTTCTCAGGTAACAATCTCCATCTTAAAATTAAAAAATCTCACCTATAATACTCAGGATTGGGATACTTAGAAAGCCAAATGTTCACATAAAGGTACAGAAACATTCGTACAAACTTTCAAGAATATCATTGGCCAAATAATTGAGTAAATGAATCAAATAATTCCTCCATGCTTACTCGAGTGAAATCATACGAATATAGGGACAGAACACGTACGCCAGGAAATGTAAAAATATAAGACAGTCTAAATATATTGCAATATGCAACAAAAAGATGATTTTAGAAGTTAACATCTGAGAACCAAAAAGATGTAGATGGATATATAGATGGTGAATATAAATATATACATCTTTCGGGGCTGGGGGATGGTTTATGGGGGGAAGATTGTACCTAGCGAGAGATGCGAAACACTATGAAATAAACATCAAGATATGGCAATATGCCATAACAGATATACTTTATGTAAAGGGATGACAGAATTCAAGAAATTCGAAAAAGAATTGCAGCCACGGATTAATAATTGTCACAAGACGTCAAACTGAAGTAATATTGCAATAACATCAGGATTGTTATTGTATCATAGGCGCTATAAGTACCACTCCATTTAGAACAAATAGGAATGGCATCTACACGACTTCTAAACTAAAGAAACAGAGAACTTAGCAAGTAGATAAGCCGAAAATCGTCAACAAAAGGTACAATTATGTAGTCCATGGATCTATATTACCATCTCAAACTTCTTGAAGACACTATTATAATATCGTTATTGCCAGATTATTCATCCATAAATGCATAATCGAGAATTAGCCAATCCTTGTTTCATCCTTCAGGAACCACCATCTTCTTTGATATACTAAAGACTCAATTCAGGCTTAGCCAATCCTTGTTTCATCCTTCAGGAACCACCATCTTCTTTGATATACTAAAGACTCAATTCAGGCAGACTCGAACGCTGTTTTCAAGGAGAAGGGCACAAGAAAAAATTATCGTCTCGCTCAGGAGGTAAGATGTCTTTCTACAAGATCATGAGTCGCAGGTCTCTTTTTATTAGTTTCTACTTGCGGCATGCAATTTTCGGGAGGAGAAATATTGATCTACGAACAAAACAATAACTCGATTGCTTATTTTCAACACCAGAAGCCGACATGGACACGAATGCTACGTACAACTTGGAATTGGCTGATTGAAACCAGAATTGAAGACTCAGTTCAACATGCACAGATCGAGATATACATGACTGCCACAAGCATTTAAGCAGTAGTTCATTGTATGAAGTCTAATGCCAATAGCTCCACCTATCAAGAACAGCTAACAACACAGAATTGATAGGAATAGGTTGCTAAAATAAATACTAAATGTTAATCCAAATATAGATTTTCACAATGCCTAAAAGCAAAAATGAGGAGAAAGATTTACCCAAATTCAATCATCCCCAGTTGGAAATAAGGTGAGGACTTTCCTTCCATTTCCAGCCCTGGGAGACTCCAAATCCTCGACATACAATGGAGGCGCCACTGAACCATTACTACTATGTACCTGCGCCTCCACTCTCTGCACCTGCTGCTGTGACTGCCTTATAAATGGATGCTCAAATTGCCCGTTTGGCGGTGAGGTCCCAAAATGCCTAAACTGCTGCTGCAGCTGTGGATGGTGGTGGGGCCCCTGCCCCGGCCCAACCACTGCTGTCATTTGATGATGCTGCTGCTGCTGCTGCATTGCAGCCACCGGCATAAAGGGCAAAAAAAGGTCGGGATTTGGCCTTCCTGGATGCAAAAAATGCGCCGGCACAGGCGAGCTTGCGAACAAATGATCAGTAGGATCCACACTAACATTATTCCCACCAACACCAACACCAACACCACCACTTCCATTACTGGAAATTCCCTGCATCCGCTTCAGATAAAGCCTGTATTTCTGCAAATGGCTAGCAACATTCTCTCTAGTAAGTCCATCCACACTCATCAGCTGCATTATAGTCTTTGGCACTGCATTCTTGATCCCCAAATGAGCCACAGCATCCACAAATCTCTTATGCAGCTGAGGAGTCCAAACAAGCCGTGGCCGCTTCAACGTCCTAGCCGGCTCGTCCGACCCCACGCCACCTCCGGTCCCAGCTACTCCCCCATCACCACCCCCTCCTGAACCACCCAACTCGACCGAGTCGAAGTCTGCGGAAGAGTTAGGTTGAGAAGAGTGTGCGGTAGTCTGTAGCGGCGGCGGAGTGCTCTGATGGTCGTGATTTGGAGGTGGGTTTCGAATATCAAAAGCCAGTGCTAGATCAGGGGTTATTAGGGTTTGTGATAGAGGCATCAATTCTTCTGGTGATGGCAATTCCTCTTCCCATTTTGCAAACCAATTCGAATCCTCCTCCCTCATCTTGAATACACTAAAAACTTTCTTGAATCAGCAGTTTATTGGAAATCAAACACTATATGGGTTGATTTTCTTTTCTCAAGATTTTGTCAAGAAAAATTCCAAGTGGGAAGCAAAAACGGTGAATTGCAATGAATTTGCAGAGATTTTTTTCAAGAAAAAATTCTTCTCTCTCTCTCTACCAACAAAGATACAATAACTGATTCACTTGCACAGAGCGAGAATAAGTTTTTTAAAAAAAAAAAAAAAAAATTTATTCTCTGCGTGTGACTGTGAGTACATGGAGGAAGAAGGGGTGGGTGGGTGATCGAGGTGGATCTTGTTTAGCTTTTATTATGGTTACTGTTTGTTGATTCCAGTGATTTTTGTGTGCAAAGGTTGCATTTTTTTCTGGAGAGTGAGTGACCACTGCTAAAAAGATTTTTATTTCACAAACCTATACATACAAATGTTGTATCTGTATCGTACATACATAAACCACATATATGTCCAGTAGCGTGCACGACACGCTTCAATCCAATTGGATGATAACATTGGAGATGCTTTTGGAGCTATTAATGGCTTACTGGGATTCGAATATTTGGAGTTAATTAAATCATCAATTACTCACATTTGCATCGGATTACTACTTGTTCATCCAAAAATAATAAGTTTTTATCTGTTCACCCACTTTTAAAAACAACTACCCATCCCATCACCCATTTCACTTTCATTCATCCAACAAAGCAAAAATGTCCACGAATTTCTTACATGGCAACTAACACCGTTAAAATTTGACAAGTTGGGGTATTACCCACTCAATTAATAGTGCTTTCTTCCCCCCGCCCCCCCCAAAAAAAATAATGCAAGAATCGTTATTTTCCTCATTAAGCTTAGCAAGTCAAATTTTTTCGAATCCTCTTTGAAAATTTCTCGAAATCGTTTCTAATTTCTTGAGGCTTTGATTGCTTGGTTTTTGCACAGTAGTCATCATCATATCCCTGAAATTGAAAACTTGTTCAATAACTATAGCATGTTCAATTATTTCACACTTCAAATAGATTGTGATAAATTCTGAACAAAATAGTTATTCCTTAGCTGAAGTTGATGAATCTTCATTGGGCTTTCCTTTGGAAACAACTTTCTTGTTCCTCGACCTAAATGTTACAGCTTCCCAATTTGGGGAAGAACGTGATTTTGGAAGAACATTTGATCAATTGGTGAGGAATGTGATTTCGAATTTGGGTGGACTGTTATTTGAATTGAAATATTGGAGCTTGAATGGAGAAGATGGAAAAGTGGGTTTGATTGTAATTTTTTTTTACTTATTTACAAACTAATATTTTTAGATGACGTGTATATTATTCATATTTTGTTTGTCATATCATCCATCACGTAGACATTTTTCCAGCTGTATAGATGGAATTGGCTTCGATGGGCAAACTAATGAATATTTTAGTGAGCATTCAGTAACCATTTATAATTCAGTAAGCAAGTAGTAGTTACATGGATCTTCAGTAGGCAATGATTTAATTTCCTCTGTTTTTTATGGTTAAAAATTATTATGCTCCTATTTGATACACATTCTTATAAAAATTCATTTTTTCAAAACTTTCAAACACACATTTTTCAATAAAATGATATTAAACGCAAATTTAAAAGTGCATTTTCTTTTCTCATATTTTTCATCACATCACGTCATAAAATGCATTTTCTTCTCCATAATAAAAAGTATGAATTTTTATATTTATTTTTAATAAAATAATATTATGTGTTCGAAAATTTTTCCCTCAATTAAATTAGGTCAGTATTGTGTCCGACTCCACACTATCGTACTGGTTCTTTGTGCATATGACCTATAGAGAATGATAGGATATTAGGGTTGACTTTAATTGCAATATTCCTTGTATTAAGAGTGATGTAATTTGATTAAGTGAAATTAATAATATCCAACAAAATGGCAATGAGTTGAGTAGTTTTAAAATAAGCTAAAAATTAAGGCATGGTTTAGAAATTTTCATTATAATATTGGTTATTTCAATATTAGCATTAAAATAACTAAATTAATAATGTTCAAATAGACACCCTACCAAATTAAGCATCTACGAATAAAGATTTTAATATCAATCTCATTAACTTCCACAAACACTCGTGACATATTGGTTATTCTTTGATTAAGGAAGATTTAGGGTCCGTTTGATTGCAAATGTGGAAAATGGATGGAAAGAAAATGTTTTTACAAAGAAAAAGTTGAAGTTTGGTGTTCGTTTGGTTTCGTTTTTTTATGGAAATTGTTAAAGTGATAATATGAAATACTATTAGGGTCTAGAATTTGTTCCAATTGTCAAAAAAAAAAAATAACCATAGCTTGTTTTGCATGAAAATTGTCAATAAAAGCTAAATTTTTTTTTATCATTGTGTCTAAATTTTTTTCCAATTGAAAAAAAAACAAAAAAATAAAGTAGTATCAAACGGACCACCCTTAGTTGAAATATATATTATCCATGTGTCAAATATTCTTATGACTTGACTAGAATGAGTTACATATATGATCATCTGCGTTTTCGATCGTGCTTAAAATTCAATTAAAATTGAAAATATAGCCGATAAAAGTCAACAATAACGATTAGTTTTTCAATTTTAATCCGATTTTAATCTCTATCGAAGACGCCCTATATTTTTCGTTTCAGACATTCTGGACTAAACTTAGATGTCAATCTCAATTATTTCTATGAACATCATATTTCTTACATTGTACTTCAACAAACATTAATTAAGGAAGATATTGAGGGCCGGTTTGATGTTGATTTTTTAAGAATAAGTTTTGTGAAAAGATTTTATTTGAAAAATGTAAGTTAAAAAGTAAGAAAAGTTATGGATTCTATTGTTTGCCATTAGATAAGAGTTGATACATAGGAGAAAAATGCATTGGAAGTTGTAATAACAAAAATAACCATTAAGTACTCGAAACAATTTCAACTTTGAAAACTGAGAGAAAATGTTAGTATCAATGAAAAAAAAGAATCATTGAATAAAAGTTTCAAGCACCCTTGTGCATTTTTACGACGCAGCCAGAAGACACTGGGCTGGTGGCAGCAAGGCAACAGCCCCTCGCTCTGGACTCGAGTATTTCCTGTAGATCACCTTCAGTTTGTGATCTGCAGCCATCGAATGGAAGCTAACCAGTAGCTTAGCGCACTCTCTGCTCGAAGAATTTAAACAAAGACATATAATTTCTACACAAAACTTAAAAAAGATATAATTGAAAATAACCAAATATGCAAGAAATGATCTTACATAAGTTGTAGCTCTGAGAAACCCGTGTGCACTTCAAGTGTCTCGGTCCATACAGGCGCCTTATATAGGGTGCATTTTGCAGCGTAGACTGCTGAGGCAGCAATCTTGGATGGACAATGCATAACGGTGGCATAATTCATCATTCCGAGCTCGGCTAGAAAATAGACCATGTTCTCCATCTTATGTGGTTCATAGTTGTGTCGAGATATACTTGCATCAGAATCAGGTAAAGAAGCTTTGATGAATCGTACTAGGAACACATATGGCGTGGGAACTGTTATGTTCCACTCCAATTCACCGAGTATGCGTTTCTCCATGCGCAAGACCTGTTCGTTTGTGTAGGCTCTGTCTGATATGCACACTAAGTCGTTGACCTGCAAAAATATTGGTTAGTTCATCAGAATTTTAGTTTCAAATGTTTATACCAGTTGAAGAAACTTTAGTAACTACCTCAGGGGCCCAAATTTCTTCGTATTTAGAAGCAATAAGCATCGAGCTTATGCCTAACAACTGAAGTTCCCTCCTTGATGTTGTCTTTACCGCGAGATAGCGATCAACAATGTTGATAGTTAAGTAAAGAGTCTCTGGCGAAAGATCGAATTTGTGGTGGACTTGAATCAACCAATCAACCAAAATTGCTCTCATCTTCTCATTTATCTCAGGTTGTGAATCTATATAATCGTGAACCCGACTTTCATTCTGTAAGGCCCCGGGAAATTTATTATTCGATCTGCCCAAAATAGAGGAACAAAACTAAACGAAGAAGTAGATACCTCAACTAGCTTATAGAACTTGTATATTTCTTCAACATATTCCACAACTGCCAAATCATTATTCACATCTGCAGCATCAATATCAACTATCTGCTCCTTCAGCTTATAATTCATCACACAAGCAGCCTGTAAAATGAAATCAAATATGAGAGGGAAATAGAATAAGAAACAAAATTTATTAAGGAGTCATATGTAACCGAAAAGTCGACCTTGCTTCGAGCAGTGAGAGTTGATGTAAGAGTTGGAGCTTTCTTTTTCAATGACTGTTGTCCAGTCTTTTCCTTATTCACTACGGTCCTTTCCTTCTTAACTTCGTCTGATTCAGAACTAATATCGATTATCTCCTCGGGTTTTGGCTTCGGTTTCGTAGTAGCTTTTTTCTGGGCTGGTTTTTTCACCATAGCTTTTGGCATTGCTCCATCTACTGCAATGCCACCATTGGCATTGACTGCCATTGAATTCTTCTGAAAATCAAAGACACACAATTAGTTGGTTCAAAATATAAATTATAAAAGCAAGAACCCAATTTATAAAAATGTAAACCTTGTTGTTTTCAGCTGCTGCAGCCTGAGCATTTGCCAGCAATTGCGCACAAAAACTCCTGAAATAGTACGATAGACAAAATTTTAACTACACTGCTTCCTTAATACCCTCGAGTAGTGTCAAATGAAACGAAAGAAAGAGTATTTAACCTTGTAACAGGGCGACCGATTTGAGTCAGTGGCTTGCCTTCAATCTCAGGAATAGTAACCCGATTCCCAATGTCACCAAGTGCTCGTCGATTTTTTCTCTCGGCCGCCATGTTCCTCTGCTTATTGGCGCCCCCGGGGACAACAGCCGCCTCTGTAAATTGAACATAAGAATTATAAATTGAATATAAAAAAAAATCCAAAACAGACGATAATATTCAAAAAAAAAAAAAAGATCTGACGTGTGTAAAATATTCAAAATCATTCCAAGAAAACTTCATATTACTGATAATTAAAAGAAATAACCAATGAAGAAACCCCATTAATGCATAAATGTATGACAGGATCTCATGAAGAACCCTGATTATCGAAAAATTTCAACTTAATTTATCATAATTTCTCGAAAAAGTATGATCAAAATGACAAGAAATCAACATTCAAAACTGAAAATATGTTCATATCTAGAAACTAAAATCAAGAAATAATCAAGAAAATTACCCAAGTCATAACGTGTACTTATAGCCAAGAAATCCCAAGAACTATTCGACTCTTCATCAAAATAACAGAAATGCTAACATCTTCATTGAATCAAGTGGACATTAATGTCTTATTACATCAAAATCGGGAAAAACATCAAACTCGTCATACCTCTGTTTTGCTGTTGAATCATCTGTCTTGAAGCCATTGCGAGAAAGAAACCTTAACAACTCTTAATCTCCCTCTTCTGGTTCTCTCTCTCTCCGTAAATCGCACAGGGAAGGAAGGAAGGAGTGAGAATAGACGCTTATTTGAAGCTGCACATTAGGCGCTGCAGACCCAACGGTCTTATTTGTTTTGAAATTGTAGCCGTTGGATCAGTGGGAGGCAATGGCGTTGATTAAGTTTCAATATAATGCCTTATTGCGCTTTTTGACCGTTGAGTAAATATTGTAAAAACATTGCTAGCCATACTGAAACGAAGGAATACAGGCAAGAGAGAAGCATGTGGGGTCGACTTTTTTAAATAATATTTAAATCGGGTGGGACCACCTTCATGTGAGTATTCTGTAAAACATCTGGCAGCAAAATTCTGTACATTTAGCAAAATTCATATTGTAATGCTTTTGATACTACATCTTCCTAGTTATTCGAGAAATGCTTAGCCCCTATTTGGTACATAGTAAAATTTTCATTTTTATTATTCTACTCATTTTCAACAACATATTGTTCAATAAAATAATATTTTTCATCACATCAATAACTTTTTTTTTTCAATCACACATTCTCCATCAATCAATTATTTCATAATATATTTTTTCAAAGTAATGTGGATCATGCACACCCTAAATCGACAAATCTTCATTTTACTAATGAGAGCATATTTACCACATAATCCCACAAATTTTAAGTAGTTGAGGTCACGATTATTAAGGTGAAAATTAGTTTATTCTGCTCAAAAGTCCACGAGTATTTACTTCACAATTTTGACCACAAAATAGAGCTTATTCTTAAGCTATAAGCCTCATCCAAACATGTTCTATGCCATTTTCTCCATCCAAGAATAGGAGTGAGCAACCTGGTTAGATTGATTTTTTTTTTTTTTATCGAACTAGTGTTTAGTTTGCTAATAAAAATCGAACTCGTTTTGTATGGGAAAAAGATGTGGCTTTTCAAATTCGAATCAAAATAGGCCAACTTTTAAGAACCAATTTCCAACTGATGTATCTCAAAATCTACAACAAAGTGGAATCACAATATGTGCATTGAACACAAATAAACAGGAATGCTATAAAAACCAAGTCAGCAGCAAAGGACCATCAAATGATTAGAAAGAAATTGTTACAATCAATGATTAGGCAAAACAAAAACCATGCCTAGAAAACATATGAATCATTAGTGGAAGTTTGATTACAATTACAAAAGACATCATCTCCAAACACAAACAAAAAATGGAAAAATCACACTTGAAAACCTCGCTATAATCTCGCATTAGTACGAAACTGACAAGTTAGTCTAGTTTAAAGTAAAGCATCGTCATCTGGTCCACCAAGAAACACCTGCCATTAACGAGTTTATGTTAAATTCTCGCAAATTATGATGTTTTATGAGAATGGAAGTGTATCTGATGTGAAATAGTGAATATCTGATGAAGATTAAAAAAAAGGGCTTAGATGACTTAACAAGAGCTAATGATAAGGAAGTCAAAAGCTACTTACGTTGCAGTCATGAGCGTATTTCCTTGCAAGAATAAGGGCGCCATTTCGTTCTCGCTCAGATTCGAAAACTAGCACAAAAGATTGTCCTTTCCTTGCTTGCCAAAATAATGACTTGGCTGCAGAGTTGCCGCCTCCTCTAAATCCACAGAACTGAGGACAGGACAAGGTTGTAAGTAATGCAACTCTTAAAAGAGATTTCTCAGATGTTAGTTTCTTTGGATTATCCAAAGTTATAGCCGTCGAAAAAGAAACCAAACTTATTACTAGTCCTTGTAAACATATGCACAATACCCGGGTATCCAACTACATGACCAGCAGCAATGACAAAGAGATCCACTAAACCGCCATCCAATTATTAAAATTGTGCAAGTATCATGGCTTTGACGAAATCAATAATGTTGCACATGATGGGGCATGTGAAAACACTAATTCTCTTTTAAATAAGTCAGTTAATTCCCTCGCCAACACCTTAAGCTTCTAGATTAGTGGTTCAACACTAACCATCATATAAAGAATGTGGGACGTGTGAAAACACAAAGAAAACATTATGTGGGAAACGAAAAATGTGTTTGTTTGTCAACCCACATTTCTTTAGGTCATTGTACTCATCGAGAACTGGATTAAGACAGCAGCTAGAAGGAATACCTGCATAGATTTGGAATAAGATTCTCTAGCCTTGGTGATCCATCCTCTACTAAGCTTCATCCTCGTTTTTCCAACCTGAAATAAGTGTGCTGAATGCGAGGAATAATTCCGTCCATTCATCTGGGAGACAACTACCTGCAGAGCAAAATGTGTTAAAATTACAATGAGATAACAGTCCACCAGTACTAACTTTGATTCCCATATCTGTTTTGGCAAAAACTTGATTAACATTGTGCAGATTTTAGGCATATGATTTTCACATTTTAAAGAAATTAGTGATCAGCGTTTGAAGCATATTCTAGAAGTTCTTTTCTTGAATAATAAAAACTATTCATGTGGTGAAGTGCACTAGCAAGAAACAAGGTCACATACACTGAATTCGTAGTTTGATTTCTTGGAAAGTGTCTCCACGTAGCTCCCCAAATCAGCAGCTGTGGGAAACAAGGAAACAACTTTTTAGTTTTCTGCCAGCATTGAAAAATTTATAAAAGAAGCGTAAGAGTTAAAAACGGAACCTCCTATTAGGGTATCAACAATAGCTACAAATGAGAAACGTTGCAAAGAGGTAAACATTAAGCACCAACCTTTATCGATAGGACCATTTGTAGTGATTGATTCTTTTTGGCCAGTTGAGATGATATCAGCCTGCAAAACTCGTCCAACATCTATGGGCTCTGGAGCATAAACAAATTTGTTTGCACCTGGTAAAGATGATTATAGACTTGGTAAGACAAATAAACCTATTGAGACAAAAGGATAATGAAGTGGGAATCCCTCACCATTCCTTAATGCAGAAAAGTTTAGGGTATTAACTCATGGTTTTTCAGGCTTTGTACAATCCAGAGGAGTTCCAGATTTTTGAGAAAGAAAATGGGACTTATACAGAAGGAAAAATGATACCTAAAATAGCCTCCCGTCGGCTGCATTCAGAAGACAAACGATACCATTGTATCGAGCATTTCGAAAGGTCTGTTGCTTCATCCGAGCAGGGTTGAATTCGTAAAATTGAACCTAATCTTTCAGGACCACTTAGCTCATACAATCGGGATTTGTTTTCCTCTGCCCTCTTGCTCATTGCCAACTGAAAATGACCAGAAATAAGTCTTTCAAGTAACAAGAAACTCATAGAGCAGATATCCTCATTTACTAGTCACACAGAAACAATCGTGCAACTCTTTGAAAGGGAGAGAATTTTTGGATGGGGTGGACAGAGAAAGTGGGGGCAACAGAAACAAAGACAAGAAGCCTATTATCTAAACTACGACTTTATAAAAGAAGTCTGACTGAAATAATTGAGTAAATTATGATCAACGTATCGTGAACTTGTTTGAAAATGTGAAGATGTACTTCCTTTTCTGAAATCCTTCGCATTCTATCCCATTTTACGTAGCCTAGAGTCCTATTTAAGGGCTACTACTTTAGAAGGGTAAAAAACATTGAATCCACGATTGTATTAATATTAACCTTTTTTAATGTACTATAGCAAAAAATAAATAAATAAATAAAAATAAAGGGTGACAAACGGTGCTGATGGATTTAACTTTTCACAAACATAAGTCAAAAATAATTTAATTTGTAAAAGATGGCAAAGAAGAGAGAAATAGCAAACCTCTTTTCGAATGTCGAATGAAATTTTACATTTTTCTCTAATTTGAATTCTTAGTTCTCGAAGTTCATGTTCCATGTCCATCACCTACAAATACAAAGAAAATTCTCCTTACAATAAAGAAAAATACTTTAATAGAAAATTTTAAAAAAAATAGGGCAGTAAGGTCATGTTAAAAATTGTACACAAGTAACGAGTTTTTGAAATAGAAAATATAGAACAAAGGTCAAAGACCTAGAATTACCAGTGACAATATATAACCAAATGTACCTAAATGGAAATATAGAAATAGAAAACAAACTAGGGTGCACCTTCCGGGGCTGATGCAGTAATTTAATTCTTCTGGCCTCTTGAACCTCCTCAATCAGTTCCTCCATCTCCTAACACCAAAAAGTAAACCAGTCTAACTTCAGCATTACGCATGAGAAAATAGACCTCAATACTTTGAAACTATGAATTTTAAGCAGCAACAGACTAAAGTTTATGTTGACGCCCTACATAGGTAGGAATTTCCTTCAGCATTGATCATGTACGAGATGCTCTATTGGAAAGAAATCCACTCGAATAGTGTGAGGGTGTGAGCGTGAGTCTGAATATGAATGTGTGTGCACATGCGTAAGATATTTAAAGTGCGTTTGAGAAAATAAAGATACAAAGCGAATTGCGACCTGCTTCCCTGAAGTTTGAGAGGTTTTTTCTTGTTCATCAAGGGCCTCTCCAATCCTTTGCACAACTGCCCTAGCACTCTCAATTTCAGCACAGGCAAAAGACTTTTCCTGGTTAACCAATTTTTTAGCATCTTCGGAAGCCTGAAAAGCAAAGCAGATTCATTTTTCTGACACACACTGTGAAATCAACAGGGAAACAGATTTATATATATGAGCGAGTCTGCATGCAGAGAGTGAAACGAAAATGAAGAGAGTGATAAATCCGCATTACCTGCTTGAGAAAGTTTGCCAACTTTTTTACTTCAAACTTCTCTTGAATTAGCTCTCCTTCTTTTTGAGTCAACTTCACTGCTAAAGCTTCGACCTGCAGAACCGAACCATCCAAACTCAAATAAGTAAAATTGTAATGCATCTTTGCTTGGAAAAGGTTGCAAAGTGCCAAAGGATATCTAACAAGGTGGAAGAAAGTGCTAAATTAACTTCGATTTGTATTATGTTCGAGAGAAAGAAATAAGTTATAAGGTAATGTATTCTTGGGTTTTCCCAATTAATATTCAATATAGAAATAGCCCATATGATGAACAACTGCCACCAAGGAACTTAAACAAAAATCACTTCAAAAACTTTGGTTTGTAAACAAGATACCAACCATAGAAATAGCTTTTTCCACATCTTCTTTGTTACGTCCAGCCAGTCGTCCTTTCAAACATTCCAATGCATCCCTAAGCTTCTTCAGAAGAACATGTCCCTCCAACGAAGGCACCTCTCTCAGTTTAGCCTAAATTTTAACAATTCATTGAGTCATCAATTCTTATCCAACGGAAAATGAATCAATAGGAGAAAAGAACCCGAGTTCCTATCTATTTAGCAACTATCTAGATTAAACAACTATATAAACACCGACATTTAGCAGTTAAAGAAGTCGATTTTTGCATATGTGATTTTACTCGAACAATACAAATTGAAAATAGAACTTCATTAAGACCTCTTCAGACAATTTTGCAGCAGCAGATAAATTCTTGTCGAATTTGCTCGCCAAGTCGCGAACTGAAAGCCTCTTGTGCTGCTCTGTTAGCTGGTTTGTTTCTTCAACAACCACCTCCTTCAGGGATGGACCCTTAAAATCCTCTTTCACCTCGTCTAAAATCTCATTATCTGGTCCTAATTTATATTTTGGAAACTGGTTAGACACAAAGCTCACATTGACTGACACTGGAAGAACTTCCTGCTCCCGATCCCCGCACTCTGGACTTACCCTCGTCATTGTCCAGTCTTATTTTCTGCTTTCCAAGAAAAAAAAAACATTTTCTCAGAAACATCAACAAGATATCAAGGATTGAATCGAAAATCAACTTCGAATGGTAATAATTAGTCAATACTAAAATGCATATTCATGCTACTCATCAGTAATCACATCTATTCACAGAATTACACAATTTGTATATTACAAGAAAAAGAAACAATTGAAATACAACAAAATGTAATTTCGAAAGCTCCAGTGTACTTGAAGGAGAAAAGGATTGAAGAACTGAGCCTAAAAGAAGAAGAAAAAGGCTAACAAATAAATAAAGGAGCATTGGGTAAATCTGTTACAAGAGTATGACTCTTTAACTACTAACCCTCAAAAGAAAATGAAAAATTTCAGTTTTTCCATATAATGACTTCTCGGTCTGAAAAAAGAAACTTAGTATTTATGAAGAGAAGAAACATTTTTAGCTCAATAATCAAACAAAAAAATCAAATTAAACAAATGAAAAGAACAAAAAGGTAACCTTTCAAAACCCCAGAATAAGTAATCAAGAAATATAATTTCTGAGAGAAAAGTACAGTGATTGTCAATCTTAAACATGAATTATACTACAAAATTCATATAAACAGAAAAAGACCTAAAATTTACCGTTTCAATTCATATACGGACACAACCTTAAATACATATTGAAGGGTGCCTCCAATACAAGTAAGAAAAGAAGATCCCATTCCCCACATAACTAAAACAACAACATAACAGAACTTTCAGAATTTAAATGAACTAAATTCAAGATTTGACAAAAAAAAAAAAAAAAGGGCTTAATTTTTTGAAAATTTCAGAGGAAAAAAAATGGTAGACAACCAGATAAATATCATGCAAAAAAAACGCTCAGATGAAGGAAAAAAGCCACTTACAGAATGATGCAAGACAATGCAGAGAATATTACAGTTAGAAATGTTACATGTTGATATGTTCTTCAAAGAATTTAGTCTAGAGAGAGAGAGAGAGACATATCGAGAGAGGTGTATGTCTGCTTTTTGAAAAGCAAAGTGAGAACTTAAAAGGAAAAGCTTCTTCCTGTCCTCTCTTCTGGTCCTTCCCTCTCTATTTTTTCTATGCTCTTCTTCCGTTTATCCTCTCTATATATGTTTTTAAAAGAAAAAAAAAAAAAAAAACTATTGGCAATGCTGCTTCACTTTAGTTAAATGACCAAAATCTCCTTTTTTTTCTTTTTTTCTCCATTTGATCCTGGTCTCGGTCAAAGTCTGAGTTGTAACATATTACTCTTACACACAACATAAAATTTACATTTTTTTTAAAATGCTATTTGTGTGTTGACTATCTATCATGTTTGATACAAAAAAATATGGCTTTTGATTTCTTGCAAGTACCAAAATATATAAATAATTGATGAAGTTCACGAATAATATTACAAGAATAACCAACAACAAAGTGCGCAAAGCTGAAGTTTTAACGATCACAAGAAATTGGGGGCAATCTTCTTCTTCTTCTTCTTTTTTTTTTTTCACTTCCAATTTAAGGAGCAATATGAATGTGAAGAGAAGGTTTGTCATATTGGATGCTACCACTCCACCACAACTTGTTAAAAATAGGCTTCATATCTCGACAACCCATTCATAATCTGACTTTAAAGAAAAAGTAAAGCTCAAATAAGTTGACAAGTACGAGTTGATTTTATTTTATTTTTTTTGTCTATGACTTAACAAAACTCATTTGGAAAGGTAAGTCAAGTCATTCACAGCTCACTTTAGGCATTGTTGTGCATAGGTCAAGTGTATAAATGTTGAGTGATCGTAGGCAACGATGAATTAACATGTTTTACATCTCTAAATTTGCACTACAAGATAAATATTTGAGAAATGGTCAATTACATTTTTACTTCATTTAATATTTTCAATCATTTAGCCACTGTTTAACCATCATTATTTTCAAAACACTTCTTTTTACATACTCATTTTCAACCACACATTCACACAATAAAATTTTTTATCAATAAATTCAAAATTTCTTCCTACCTTTTAACTACACATTATCATAAAAATTACTATTCAAAACACTATGTTTTTCAAATAATAATAATAATCACATAGGGGCTTAGATTGATCAAACTTCGAGGAATCAACTATTTTATAATGAGCCGGTTTAGAGGAAGTGAGCTTTGGATAATAAAAGAGTGTCGATATAATCAAGTCTTGTCATGACTTTATTGTGTTAGTGGTGACCAAAGGACAGGAACATTTGTCAACTCACGAGTTCGGTTCATCGCAACTTAGTCCTTGTGTGTGGTTCAAATTCATATTGAAATGCATCACAGGTCAAATCGAGCTCAAATCTTTTATGATAATAGCTTTTGAACTGACTTGGGCTCAACTCGAGATCACACGAGCCAATTCTAGTCGCGCCATCTTGGTTCAATCAATTGTCATCCCTATATTTGTGATGTGAAGGTTAATATCGGCAACTAATTTAGAAAAGAGTGTCAAAAGTCATTTTGGAAGTGCCCATATGTATTCCTCTTTCACATGTCATTCAATTTCAGACAACAGCTTGTGAAAATACTTAAAAGTCATGATGGTAATTTCATAAAAAGGTCGTGGTTCAATAGTAAAAAAAAGGACACCACGCCCTGTCCCCACTCGCCTTCATTAAGTTCCCCTTTACAGCCTGAAGGCCCTGAACAACGCAATTATCGATGCGTTGAATGGCGCGTGTATGTGTGCGTGTGCAATTGTAATAAACCCGTTTTGGCGGGTCGCGTTTTGCGGTTAGTCTATGATTCAGATTCTGCCTTCTATGTGCTGTTATTTACTGAACTGCCACTGTATGGTATCTGGTGGTTGCTGCGTTTGTCGTTTTAGGTGAGGCACGAGTACATAAGTGACACGTGCATCGTCACGGTTGAAATAGTGACGACTTTTACATAAGATCCGTTTCGCATAATTTTTTTTTTTACAAGTTTTAAGATTCAAAAATTGCTTTTGAACATGAAAATGGTTCTCGTAGACTTAGAGCTTGTTAGGTAGATATTAAAATCGGATTAAAATTGAAAAATTAGTCGTTATTGTTGATTTTTGTTAGATTCAGCCCGGTACGTGGGGCATTATTATGTGAAAATACTTAAGTCATCATAGTCATTTCATAAAAAGGTCGTGGTTCAATAGTAAAAAAAAGGACACCACGCCCTGTCCCCACTCGCCTTCATTGAGTCCCCCTTTACAGCCTGAAGGCCCTGAACAACGCAATTATCGATGCGTTGAATGGCGCGTGTATGTGTGCGTGTGCAATTGTAATAAACCCGTTTTGGCGGGTCGCGTTTTGCGGTTAGTCTATGATTCAGATTCTTCCTTCTATGTGCTGTTATTTACTGAGCTGCCACTGTATGGTATCTGGTGGTTGCTGCGTTTGTCGTTTTAGGTAAGGCACGAGTACATAAGTGACACGTGCATCGTCACGGTTGAAATAGTGACGACTTTTACATAAGATCCGTTTCGCATAATTTTTTTTACAAGTTTTAAGGTTCAAAAATTGCTTTTGAACATGAAAATGGTTCTCGTGGACTTAGAGCGTGTTAGGTAGATATTAAAATCGGATTAAAATTGAAAAATTAATCGAATAACAACTAAAAACAATCTGGAGTGAGATCCAATAACGACTATATTTTCAATTTTAATCAGATTTTAATCACTCCCAAATATGCTCTTAGAATTCTCAATGGAAGAGATTTTAGCGAAAATGAGTTCAATATGACATTTTCTAAAAGCTTCTTCTGAGGAAAAAGTTTTTGAAATTAGTTTCCAAACCCTAATTTTTGAAATTAGTAAAGTATCTAAAAGCTATTCTTCAAGCATCGAAGCACTGTCAAATGAATCTTTAACGTCATAGTTAATAAATATGTAGTCGTAGAATAATTTATTTACTATTGAAAAAATTTCTTGTATTAATCATGAATTATGATAATGCACATGTTTGGTGAGGATTAAAATCAAATTTTTAGTAAATTTTGATAGAAGTTAATAAAATATGTGGTTAAAAAGTTGTGGATTCCATAAAATGTGCGATTAAAATTAATTGTTGACTTCGACTTAATTTAAATCTTGATTTTAATTTTTACCAAACATGGAGAATAAATATTTGTAAGTGTTGGTATAAGTTTGATACGAGTTGTCAAGTTTGACAAGAAGATTATGGGGTGTTTGATGCACATTTTTTAGAAAAGAATGCATTTTATGATGTGATAAAAACATGTGGTTAAAAATAATGAAAAATTTTGAATTTGCGTGTAAAATAATTTTATTGAAAAATATGTGATTGAAAATGAGTTTTGAAAGAATAAAATTTGAGAAGAACGTGGATCAAACAGGGCCTTAAACTTTAAGAGGATGTTTGATGATGATTGAAATTAGATTTTTAGTATATCGTAATAGAAGTTTTTGAAATGTATGGTTGAAAAATTGTGAAACCAATAAAAGATGTGGTTTATATTGATTGTTTGACTTTGACTTAAATTAAAATCAGATTTTAATCCAAAACAAACATGCACTAAATCAAGCTAGATGAGGGTTTGTCGATTGGTTATGACTGAATAACAAACCAATTAGATATTGCTCTAGGAGCTCGGGTACAACTAATCAGTGTCACGAGCTTTTATCTTGTAGTTGGGTCCAATCGTCAATTGATTTGCTTAGGACGTAACATATTGTCTTTTTATTTGGTGAATGGACTCTTATCTTGTTGTCACAATCGCTATTTTATTAATAGAGTATTGCGTAATTTTTATCATAACGAACTAAATTGTCTTATTTCAAAAGTTTACATAAAGTATATTTCTATTGAAAATTTTGACGAAGGGGATACATATGTCCAAAAAATTGTTGTTTCCTTGCAGTTGGATAGAACAATTCATGCCTCGCTCAAAAAATTTGTGCAATACATTGTTGTTTTCGACAAACAATTTGGTAAACAATCAAATTATGCATCTAATGTCAGTATCAAATCATATTGATTGGCATCCAAATGCTTTTTGTCAAGTTTATTCTTGACACTAGGTATTAGTAAAATAAATCGTACCATCTTTCACAGTATCGGAATGTTTTTGCACGGTGGGTCCAATAGTTTGAGTGGTGTCGACGCCACCTTGATGGAGTCAGAGAGAAATTTGTAGAGAAAGGGTGTCGTCGTCCAATTTTACCAAAATCTATTTACTAATTTTCACAATATTATGCAGGGATCAACTTGATTGACATCAAAATCTCGCCCTGCAATCTTATTTTTTTTTGTAGCAATCGTTAATTCTCATGACATTATACAGAAATCGAGTGTATAAGTATATCGTTCATGAAGTCTTTTTATATTATTCTTTGTGTATACTCCTCACCAAAAATTACAAGAATCCAAATCCACAACATAATATTCTAAGCCAAGCCTCAATTATGAAATCGGTTGAGAGAAAAATACTTTTTTAAGACTTAGGGTTCTGTCCTCTCATGATTATTCTTAATTAAATAATATTAAGTAAATCCACTTTCTCATGCTAGACATCCAAGCTCCAATGGCACTATGCCAAGTGCCATTTTTTCACCTAACATGGAATATAGAGAGCGCGGTGGAACTAATAATGAACCGATCTAATGATGGTTGGATTAGATATAATTTGGCAATTGACAAAGCTTACTTGAGGGTTCAGATTGTTTAATTACAACATGTGGGTGGGACCCTGCAATCTATTACCTTCGTGGCTTGTTTGGTAGGAAAGAGTAATTGAAAAGTACGTGACAATATTAAGGGACGGTTTAACAAAACTTTTGATAAAAGTTGATAAAATACGTGATTGAAAAATTGATAAAAGTTGTGAATCTTATGAAATGGGTAATTAAAATTAAGCAATTGTTTGGTGGCCATTATTTGGAGAAAACATTGTTTTGAATTGTAAATTTTTGAAGAATGTGTAGTTGAAAATGAGTATGTTGAAAAACAATTTTAAAAGAATAAGCCCATGTTTGACGCACATTAAAATTCTCATTCTCACTCTTCTACTCATTTTCAACCACACATTCTTCAATAAAATAATCAATAACTTTTCCTTCTTTTTCAACCACACATTCTCCATCAATCTACTATTCCAAAATACATTCTTTCAAAATAATATTCATCAAACACACTCTAAGAGACAAACGTGTGCTAAATGTCGACTTTGACATCAACTTTTAGATATTCCAAATAGCACTAAATAAGAAATAGAAGTTAAAATTACGTTCACGGTACTTTTTAGTATTTCTGTTGTCGAATACTTTGTATCATATAAGCCTTTATTTGATCGCTATTTTTTTCAAAATACATTTTTCTCTCTTTTTTTAACCGCACATTAAATATCAATCTATTATTCCAAAATACATTTTATACAAAAATAATGAGGCTCAAACAGGCCCTTAATATTTAATATTAGACATAACATACACGTACAAAATAAAATATTAACTTCTTATGTTTCTTAAGTTCAATTATGGTCAAATATACTATTAAAATGGTATATTTTGACATAGAATATTAGATGGTATTGACAACACGACGAAAGATAAAGAAGTTTAAAGTATCGATATATCGCTAAGGTTAACTTGATATTGCTCTATGTCTTGCTCGTGTTACGAGGCTATTTTACAATCCAAACCCTTAAAAATCAAAGAGCTACACACATTTTTAATATAGCAATTATACGAAATGATCAATTCAAGATCTCGTCTACACGAGGGGATTGCTCTATCCATTACGTCTAATAATTTATCTCGTAGGTGCCATTTAATCCATCAGAGTCAAATCGCTCGGGGATTATTCCCCCCAAATGGAAAGTAATTGTTGGGACGAAAAGCTGCTCTTCAACCGCTTATTTAAGCACTCTAAAAAAATGCTTGTATTTGAAATCTTTTTAACTTTCATCCGATGTTAAAGTAATGAAATAGGTAGAATATGCCTTCTTTAATTAGCCAACGTCAAGCTGCAACATATGGACCTCTGAGATTATAAATAAAATTATTTGTTTATTATACTATTTAATATTATCTAATATTACGTGTCAAATATGAACGTAGTTATTAGCCATTAGGTTAGGTGTCAAGCTTTGCAATTGAAAACGATGGTCGAAGAATTGGACCTTGGAATCTTAAGAATTTCTTGGACCACCCTGCCTGTTTCATGTGGGGTTGGATTGATTGATTGATTGATTTATAAGGACCTCAAAAGGTTTGGACCTCTTTTACGCTCCTTCAAATTAAATTTATTAATTTGTTATAAATTGAAAGTTTGAATTTATGCAATTCGACCTAACTTCTGCGAGGATTGGACCGCACTAGACCATGACCATCACTAACTTGGTTGTAACTTTTGAATTTTTATTAAGTTTATTCGTATATTATAGACTAATATAATAAAAAAGTTATAAAAAAGTATATATCTTAAATTGTTTAAAAATAAAAGTTTATACTCCAACAAAATCAATTGTTTGCCCTCATCATATCACATGGTAGGTCCAAATCTAATTCAACTTGCAGCCCCAAGTATTTTTTGCACCGTTATGCTGGTGGCTGGCCCTTTTCATGTTGGAGGTGCTAGATGGGTCAACATGGAAAAGAGTTACTTATAATTAAAAACGTGTGTTTAAGTCACATTATTTTGGAAGAATGTATTCTGGAATAGGAATTTGATAGAGAAACACGGTTGAAAAAGAAGGAAAAGTTATTTATATGATGAAAAATATTATTTTATTGAAGAATGTGTGATTGAAGATTAGTAGAAGAATGAGAATAATTTTAATGTGTACCAAACAGTGGCTTATTTTGTAAGTCTTCATGAATAATTTTTGACCGTGTCTTACATTTTTAACTTTTAAGTTAAAACTTGACTTGTAAGCTTGTAATGTCTATTTGGACACCCCATCCGACAATTTAATTTTGTACGTAAGCTCAATAATTAGTATGAAGTACTTATAAATATCTAGAAATGTGCGAATAAAAATAATTTCAGTATTCATAAATAATTTAAAAAACTAAGACCTTGTTTGATTGTCACATTTTTCATAGAAAATATCACATTCGAGGAAAATGAATTTCACTTCGACCGTTTAATTACAACGTGGAAATGAAAATCAAATTTCAAGGTACAATCACTTTAAGCTGCATTTTCCTTGTTTTCATGGAAAACGAATTCCTATGGATTTAGTGAATTTTGATTTTCCAACTAACATGGAATTGGAATTTCTTTTTACCTTTTCTTATCGAACGGATCCTAAGATTCAACCATGTGAACTGGTTTTTAGTCTACTAGTCAATTATTCAAATGTTGTTCTAATGGAATCAAATGGGCTATCTATTTGGCATTGTCGCGTGTGCAGTAAAAAACAACTGTACTGATCTACTAAGATCTTGTGAATGAACATGAACTTCATAGGTCGTTTTCCATGCTCCAATCGGACAAAACACATAAATATATATTTTTGTCTTACACATTGAATTGTAAATTTTACAATTACCACTGTTGACACACTAAAAATGCAGTCCAAATCTAAGGGCCCAACACACAAAGCCCGGTACAGAGGTCCAACATAAAAGCCTAACGGAAGCCCAGAAGCAAAGAAGCATCATCACCTAAGCCCATAGGACGCCCAGAAGTTGAGCGAATGAAGCGCTGTATCATCGCTCAGAGCGATAGCCTCAATATCGCCCAGACCTTCGAAATCGCCCAAAACTAAACGCTTCTACAACATCATGGCCAAGTAACCCGGCGGTTATAGGCGACAGTTTTCAAACGGATCCATCATAATACACGATCTTAAAGCCAGCGGTTAAGGAAGACGGAAGTGTTTGTGATAACTAAGTAACTCCCCTCCCACGAACTAGCCACTAAGGA
>CAIGRQ010207556.1:0-10734 GCA_903798375.1 Fraxinus sp. D2006-0159 | reverse complement strand
TAAAGAGTCTCTTGGAAATACTCTAAGGCCATAAGCTATTCAATATGAAAGGCACGGCCACACAAAGTACTAAAACGGGTAGATAGTCATACAGAGCACTAAAACTATGACTGTGTGACCCATTTGAGCTTATGCCTACCCGTTTTAAACTTATGCATCGACTTTTAGGAAATCATTTCTCTGTACAACACAGACACAGATCACTAAAACGGGCAGACAAACTATTCAAGGTGAAAGGCGCACAAATCTTTCCTTACTAATAAGATTGACGATTGTCATCAAGGAAGCCGATATTGGCAGTTTCATTAGACAAAGCATGTGTCCTATATTCTGCTAGCACATAACTATAATGTACAAAGATTAGTTTTTCTTTAACATTTCCCTGGAAATATTCACACAGTCGAAGATACCTCATAAATTTAGAAACTCTTTCTATCTGCAAATTTCCAGGAAAAGAAAATTGAAGATATTAAAGGCAATTCAAAGTAGCCAAAAAAGGGAATGAATGATTACTTAACCCATTCTTTTGATGTGTGTACCTTACTCTTCACTTTTAATGATAGCTTTTGAAAGGGTAAGTATCAAAAGAAAGAATAAGATCTAAAGATAGGCAACTCAGTACCCATAATACAGACGTGTTGGTGCCACCCAAAGAACATGGTGAAAATGACGTCGGCGACGACCTTAACCAAGAAATTCTTCATTTGCAGAATCCTAGAAAAGGAGATACGCAAAAGTTCAAGATCTAGTTTTGGCAAAATCTGAAGTCAGATATGAGTATGGCAAATCATGGATTCATGCAATTGGTCTTAAATTTGCATTTCATGATGCAGTGTCTAAATGGGTTCAGCAGCATATTTTCCACCAGCTAAACTAGACAACTTTCACAGTTTACAGTTGGCTCGAATCATAATGTACAAACAGGGAAGAAGCCAATGAATAAAAGCATAAGCCAAAACAGTAAGTTTGTTCAGTATGCATGGGACTAGACGGTAGAATGTAAAAGAACTTTCTATTTCTCTCTCTTAATACGGCCTAAGTCCAGTCCACCGCACCAAAACAAGCTTAATGGTCACATTCCTCAGCAAAATAGAAACCTAACCTAGACAGCAATTCAGTTGAATATAACCAGTGCTTCCTCCACCCACTCCACACTCTTCTGATCATTGATAATCAGTTAACCACTCGAAACAAGTTCAATCACATACATTGCCAAATCCGAATCCATATAGAATATTATGAACTTTCACGGTGTCCTCAGTATACATCTGAACACACTGCAATTCTGCACAACAATATCGTGCAGTTTACAAGGTGAAATCCTACATATATACAATTCATTATCAAAATGTTATTTGATATGAAGTAACTTCTGGGTTTTCAGGATAGAGTGGTAGAATTACCTTATTATACAAGGTGAATACTAATAGAAGATTACTAGAGAGAATACAACTCATAAAAATTACATTAAGAGGTAACTATTCAACTTCTTCTGGAGGTGCCTTATGGTATATCATCGTCACATTAGAACTTACAGGATCAGCATTATACTGGCCATAAAAGGCATAAATACCAATTGTAATAATGCTGAGGACGATAAATCTAACCCAGGCTTCATAGTGCAACTGCAAAATAAAGGTGAAAATCGGTTTAGAGTAGCTTTAAGTCATGGTTAAGTGAATATTGGAACATGTCTACTGCTCAGTATACTACAACAGATGCTATATTTAAGTACCTGGGCAAATAAAAATATGTTGAGGAAAATGCTAATGGCTGGAAGGATTGGAACTCCTGGACAAGAAAAACCTGGTGGATCTGCATAGACCTGCAAAAGAGAACAAAAAAGTGAACTTCTTTACTGGCTGGCATCCAAACCTTTCATTTGGTGGTTATACACTAGAAAGACTACATCTAAATCCCACTATATTTCTTATTGATTCATATTACATAAATAAAAAATAAATAAATTCCTACTTGCTGTATATCAGCGAATTTGCTTGCAATGGTTAAGCAAGAGTTCTCTGAAATTTATGATCCAAAACGCACTTCCTACAATGACTTTGATGACATATTTCAACAGCTTAAGAAAGAAGCGGAGGCTCGTGCAGAAGAAATGAAGAAATCAAAACAGGTGGGCAAGCCTGTGAATAACAATCTTGTTAAGAAGCAAGGATAGGTGATAAAAGGCAGTCTGGATGGAAGCAATAAAGAAAATAGTGGTGGTGGAGATGCTGACAAGCTGAAAGGTCATTTGTTGGAAAATGGAAATTTTAACAAATATCATGTTACAAATGGGGAATTGCCCAGAATGGTTAATGCTAGAGTTTGACTCTTTAGTCTTGATTTCATTTCACCGTAGTTATTGTATCATTTAACACGGCATGTCGAAAAGACCTTGCTACATATTAAAATCTTATTGAGTGACTGGAAAGTCACTAGCCACTACCCAACACTCAGATGGTGCATGTGCATTTCCATTTTCATTTCCATGTTTATATACACGGTTATGATATATCCTGATGCAAGACTAAAGAATCAGTACGTGCTCTCTAAGTTCTAATAAAGTACTTTGTAAACTATTTCTCTACTTGAATTATCTTAAAGAAAATAGAATGAAATTTCCAAAAGTTTGAACTGATGCATCCTTTGCATGTGATAGAAGTAAACTTACTTGTCGTAAATAAAGAGCTGCAGCACAACAGATTGCAATAACAGTAGCTAGAATCATAAAAACAAATGAAGCCCCAAAACGGTAGAAGACTCCAGCAGCAAAACCGCAGCAGGCAATTGTAAGGAGGCAAACGATGCCTTCAGCCCTTTGAGAAATCTTCCTGGTAGAAACCTGACTTGCAGGTTTATCCGTCCAGCGAAGAGTTACTACACAAGCTGAAACAACAGAATAGCCTGTCTGGAACAGACAAATCACAAGTATCGTGAAAACCAATCAATAATGATTACTATGTATAGAGAGAAATAATAAATGCACGCCTGTATGTATTTAATAATGCACACATGTATATCATCCTTTGATTTATTTGACATTCCAGTTTACCTGTCAAAATTTCACGTAAGTAGCTTCCTTTGGATTGGAGAGTGAACGACAGCTATATCAGTCTTGCTTCACTACCCTTAGCCAATCCTCTTCCTTGCCCACCCTCTCTGACCCATATCCCATCGCAAACTACCACCAGCAAAATTCCTCACCAATAAAACCACCACCCAGTACACCACTGAACCAAGATATGATACCGTTTCTGTGAACCTCTAAACTTCATAAAAGGGATTCTGGACTAGATGAGGCAAATTGTAAGCCTATATAATTATCCCTCCGTAGGAGAATTGAAATTTTGGGCATTGTACATTTTATTAGCACAAGATGTATCCTTTGGTCAAAATTTCATTCTGAACAACTGTTTGTAATGCTCATGCAAGGGTGCTTGATAAAACATTAGCCTCATACTTCATAAAAGAATATGGATGTCATTCCTTCAAATTATCCATTGTAGTAGGGCGTGCTTATTCCTAGTGGGTCTATGTGATGTATGTGTGTTTCAAAATCATTCATCGTTAATCAATTCATGATCTCTAAATTGCTCATCCCATTTACCACAAGAACAGAGCTGCCCGGTAATGTGCTGTATGTATGGTTATAGGAACATATCAGGAAGTAAAAGCAGAAAATCATCCTGTTGTTGCCTATATCGGAACAAATGCAATCATTCATAATATTCTGGAAACTACATACCAATGAGCCAACTGAAAGAATGTGTGAAAGCACATGGACATTAAGAAGCCCCGCCAAGATAATAGCAACAGTACCAACCCAAACTTGAGAATGAACAGGGGTGTGTCGTCTTGGATGTACTTTGGCAAATATTGCTGGTAGTAAACCATCCCTTCCAAGTCCAAGATATAACCGAGACTGATTATAAGAAACATGCAATCATTTTTCAGCATTTTGAGTAGGATTTTAGCCCAATTGAACAGCAAGAAACTAAATTGATTACTGATTAAACTAAATACCATGTACCTGAACGTAGAGACCAACTAGAAGTGTTGTAGTAAGTCCAGCAACAGCACCAACGCTGATCAATACTGATACATATTTCAAACCCTTGGCGGTGAAAGCTTCAGCCAAAGGAGCATCTTCCCCAAGGAACTGGTATGGGACCATTCCAGTAATCACTAAGCAGACCCCAATATACAGCACAATACAGATAAGGAGGCTACCAATTATGCCTAATGGTAAGTCTCTCTGAAACATCAAGTGCAATAGAGTAAGAATTGAAAACATATTCAATACAATCAATGAAATAAATAAAAACTACCACAATATCACAAATCAATCTTTCTCAGAAGTACCTGTGGTCTCTTTGATTCTTCCGCTGAATTGGCGACTGCATCAAATCCTACATATGCAAAGAAGACAACTGTGGCTCCAGTCAATATTGCTTTAGTACCATTTGGGGCGAAAGGAGTCCAGTTTGAAACATCCACCTTAAAAGCTCCAACAATGATGACAAAAAGAACGATAACCACCTGCATAATTTCTTCCCTGTCAAAAGATATATCCCTCTAACCTTATTATCAACATTTGGCAAATATTATGATGCTTGGATGTGGACTCAGATACTCCAATTCATAGAAGTTAATTAATGTGCACATATTCTGTCCTGAAGATAAAGCATTGAGTTTCAAGGTTATAACCTTAGAGGGCGCAAAACCACAAGTATCACCAGCTTTGATTCAGAAGGTTGAATAGATAAAACTTAAAATATTAACTGGAATTCATTCGTTTCAACTATTTTTTACAGAGTGAAGAAATATGAAGTAGTCCAGAAGCTTTCAAGAACATAAACCATGGAATATATTTTAATTTATCAAACTATAAATCCATCGTCCCCACGATGTGTTATAAACTAAATTAAACAAGGAGAAATCAATTGTCTTTAAAAAAAGTGTAAAATCAGGATCAACCTTTGTTACTGTCATGAGTGAATTCAATATTGACGACTCTCCAACACCCCGACAAAGAACTATTGTCAGAAGCACTAAGAGAATAGGAGCTAATATATTGATAGATAATGCTCCCAGAACTTCGTGACCATGCCCAAACCAGTTAGGGATGTTATCCTTGAAAACGGGAATGAGCTCCAGTAATGAAACTACGTAGCTCGCTAAGCTACGTGCTATACTAGCTGCACCAATATGATAGTCTAACATCAACTGAGCAAACACAAGAAAAGCAGTAAGCTCGTTGAAAGCAGAGTATGTATATAGGTAAGCTCCCCCAACAACTGCAGGAAAGCGAGAAGCTAGCTCAGCATAACAGAGTGCATTCAGTACACAACATGCTCCTGCAATGATGAAGCTGATTGTAACTCCTGCATGACGGAAGTAAAAAATGAGGCATCAGTGAATATTTTAACACAGAGAAATTACCGGATCGACAGATAAAGTTTGAACAACAATTATAAAGAAGGTTTCAAATTCAGGTGAATAAAATTATCAGGTCCAACTTTGACAGAGAGGGTTTCAATTACCAGGTCAGTGAATCACCGGTGATAGTCACACTAAATGAGAGTTTTAATTCAGGTGAATAAAACTCAAATGGCAGAACCATAATATAGATCTGATACATACGTGTCACAACTGGAAAGTTTTCCTATTTTGTTGACCTCAAATAATAAAATCACTTAGTAGAAATAGGATGCAGTTTTATCAGCAATCCAATAATGCTCATTTGGCAATCCTGTTTGCTAGTAATAACAACATACTTCACTGATGAATTCATAAATTTCCTTTATCACCCATATATAGGCCAACAGGCAATCCTGTTTACTAGTAATAACAACATACTTCACTGATGAATTCATAAATTTCCTTTATCACCCATATATAGGCCAACGAGTATCATCTAGTCTCACGTTATTTATTATGTCCCAAATTCAGGTCAGTTTATGTACTTTCTGTGGATGCTGAAAAATGCCAATATTCATTGGCAAATAGTTCAACAAATCTTACTGGCAGCTAATTGAAAATCGTTCATACTTCACGTTTTAAGGCAAAATTCAGATTAAAATAAATGAAATTTTTCGTAGAAAGTAAAAATGAGATTAAAAGAACGAAAAATAATCCAAATCCGCTTCATAATTGATAAAGAGCTACTACAAAATCAGGGGGAAATGCATATCACCCTTATGGTTTAGAAACCTGCACATTACTCTCCTGCCAACTTGGCCTAATGGAGTGAATGTCTCTTAAAATTTCATATTCTGCATTAACATTTCGCAGTCATGTGTTCTTTGCCAATTCTCCGAAACAATAAATTTTTATCATCAAACCACACACAAAAAGGATGAATACGATGTAAGGGATGAGATCTAAATAAATACGTCTACCTCTTAGAGCTTAAACTGGTTAACACGCACATAAGTGTTTAGTGAACTCGGAATTGCTCACCAGGACCGGCGTCTTTAGCGACCGTGCCGGTGACGACGAATATTCCAGCGCCAATGGAAGCTCCAATCCCCAGAAGAATGAGATCGAGGAGGCTTAAACGCCGGACGAGTCCCTCGCCGGAATTGGTACGTACCGACGTCTCCGATACCGGAGATAGCGGTTTGGACCTCAACGCTGACGACCAGAATTGAGAGAAACATGATGACGACGATGATGACGTATGCGAGGAACTCCGTTGAACCCTCATTCTGACCGAAATGGAAAGCGCTGAGTTTCAGGGTAACACGCGAACTCACTTGCATATTTATATGGATTGAAGGTACAACACATGATGCACGACGTACAATGTTTGTAGACGATTTTTCGGTCTGCAATAATACAGGGATTCTTTTATTTTTTATTTTTTTTGGTTAGTTCTGTTTATAGTCACGCACGCTCGTAGAATATGCCAATGTGTGGTCTCATTATCCTTTATATCTCTCTCTTTCCTTCTCTCGTAAAAATTGAATCGTCAAATTTTATTATTTCATGTAGACTATATCACACTATTGATATTACGTCGTCATAATGATAAGTAGCATTATTCCGTTAAATTTTTTGAATTTTTATAATTATTTCTATATGAAGTCCTCACTTATCAATGAAATTGCAAGTAAAACTCTCAAAACATCTTTGGCTGTGCCTTGCATGTAAATAAAAGTAACTTTTTAATCAGCATTTTGTTTACTTGAAACAGTATAATTCAAGGTGTGTTTGAGCCGCGTTATTTTAGAATAATGTATTTTAGAATAGTAGATTGATGAAAAATGTGTGGTTGAAAAAGAATGAAAAACTATTAATGTGATGAAAAATATTATTTTATTGTAGAATGTGTGATTGAAAATGAGTAGAAGAATGAAAATGAAAATTTTAATTTGTACCTAACAGGGGCTCAAGCTCAAGTGTGAATACTCGGATTTTAAAATTGATTTTAGAGCCTCACCCTTTGGTTGTAAAAGACATTTTCTTCATGAATCCTAAGCAAAACAGATCTATCTATTACTTTCAATTTGCCCATTTTTATAATAGAAATCCTCTTTTACTAAAGTATGCCAAATTATCCGATCAAATCTCAAAACATCATGTAATTCATCAAGTCGAGCACATTCCACTACTTTTCAAATCACACAGAAAAATTTAAAATAAAAAAGGATCACGATATAAAAAAAATATATATATATATAATTAAACACACTAGGATGATTTAGATAAATAAAATTTTGTAAATAAAGAAAATTCACCTGTCATTGAACATAGCATCAAAAAGAAAGGAAACTGAACTATGGTCATGGTTCATCTCATCAACTTCGAGCCTCAATGTACTCTCACGCACATTCACATCACTTCTAATCTTTTTAGCTTGTTGGTCCTCGTTTCACTTTTTCTTTTAACTTTCCTATTCCAATCTTTAACGCCACTCGAAAACACTTCGGTTCTTCTCGATTTTCTCTTCTTGCTCATTATTCATGTTTATTCTCATTTTTGAGGTTCAATCTTTGCTCCTAGATTCTTTTTTATTATCGATTATGTTTTGTGTGTGTGCGTGCTTGCAACATCGAGTTGAGATTTTATCCTACAAAACATAAAATGAATCACAATCAAACAGAGAATTGACCATTCAATCCCATAATGCGAGCAATTATCTAGGATTTTGTATAAAATCTAAGATGAAAAATATAAAAGATGATCATTTGACTCGAGACCTTGAGTTGTTCAAATAGTGTCACCATTCTATAGAAAATCTTGTTAACTATCTATTGAAAATGGAGTCGAGAAGTTCCATCGCCTGTTTTAATTATGTATCATTATCATCCAGATGTGACTTATTACCTCAAAACAAAGTTGAGATCAATATCTTGGGAGTTATAAACTTGATAACTCCAATGACGGACAGTATCATTAGCTTGAAATTCCGATCGATATCACAGTAGCGTGTATTTATTTGCCCGTATTTTCACAAACTATTAATTGTATAATGTTTTCATCTAGAAATACTAGAATGGTTTATTTTATTCTTCACTTCATGAGCCGTGTATTCTTTTTAATGCACTAGTGGTAGACATGATCGAGAACTACCATAGCTCCTATTCTTTCTTTCTAACGATCCCGCCTTGTAAGATATTGTTTGTGGATCCGAGACAAACCTTGATCAATTTCTCTTAATGATGCACATAGTACCTTCAATAACGGTTGGGAGAAGCTAACTTCACATTCGACCTATATTATCTGCATGTTTTTATTTTTTCATTAGTACGTTTGTCGATATTAGTTATCTAAATTCTACTTGTATATTTGCCTACTCAAAATTTCCAAAATGTAACTAGTTTTGGCATACCAATATAAATGCAAATCACCCAAACATAAGAAAATGGTTGATTGCATTCTACCTAATAAGCTGTATATTCTTTGTAATGCGTTAATGGCAAAGCTTTTAGTAACCTCCCATTGCATCTCTCTCCAAGGTGCAACCCCCATTTTCCCCCATAATTCCCTTTAGCAATTCCACCCAAAACTATCTTTTTTTCTTCTGTAGAAATGTTATATTTTCTTGCATTTGGAATTTGGAACACGCCATCGAGGGTCTTCTAACTGCGCGTGCACGTGCGCGTGCAGAGAGAGAGGAGTGGACAAGTGGTCTGGGGTTCTCTCTCACCGCTATGATACTTTCCCGAATTCTCTACGACCCTTCATCATCCGTCTTCTCCAAACACGCTGAGATATATTTATGCACACAGCTTTTTGTATTCTTCTTTTTAATGAAATTTATCTTACAGGATAGTAGATTTATGCCCAGCCTGGAGATTTAAGGGTTTAAATAAAGGCCCACAAGGCTAAAGCACCCAGGTTTGTGGAAAAACACATCGACTTTTCTTTCCTGTCGTGCATTTATGATTGGAAATTTTTGTATAATTGACATGACTACATTTATTGAACGGGCAATCCATTTCTGAAGATTTACCGGGATTTGGCGTGACTGAAATGTTTTATAATTCCATGTACATGCATGTTCATCAATGATTTTGAAAAGAGTTGGTCTTTGTGGTGTAAAAAGTTATTGCCGCTGAAATTCTGTTCGAAGGACTACTGATTGTTGAATTTTGGTGTAATCAGGTCAAAGGCGTTCTATATGAATTTGTCGTGAATCATTTAAGTGGATTCGATCTTGGGATGGCTGTTCGTGGTTTTAACATTTCAGGGAATTAAGATAAAAGGCAGTTGTTTTCTAAGATAAAAGTGTCGGGTTTTTACTTCGTTTGGCTTTATCATCGAGTGAATAGTGTTTCCATTTTGTGTCTCACCTCTGGCTTTAAACTCTGGTGGATTAGTTTTGCCTTGTACATTGATTGAAGTATGGGTCGAAGGGTGCGGAGGAGGGTGGGAAGGAGGGGCACAGCGGAAGTGGAAGGCCAGGAGATAGAGAGGTTGAGTTCTGACATGAAAGGCATGCTTGATTGGACTAGATTGCCTGATGATACAGTAATTCAGCTTTTTTCATGTCTGAACTATCGTGATCGTGCGAGCTTGTCATCAACCTGCCGGACATGGAGAGTTCTGGGTAAATCTCTTGTGGCAGGTATTGGATTTAAGGCCTCACAAGTGTGATGCTTCAGCAGCTACTTCACTCGCCTCTCGATGTGTGTATCTTCAAAAACTTCGGTTCCGGGGTCCTGAACCTGCTGATGCTATCATAAACCTTCAAGCTCGGAGTTTACGTCAAATTAGTGTCGATGGTTGTCGAAAAATTACGGATGCTTCATTATCTGTGCTTGCTGCTCGACACGAAGCACTAGAGTGCCTTCAGCTTGAACCAGATTTATGTGAAAGGATCAGCAGTGATGCACTAAAATCAATTGCCATTTGCTGTCCCCGACTNCAGTGATGCACTAAAATCAATTGCCATTTGCTGTCCCCGACTGCAAAAACTTAGGCTCACGGGTATACAAGAAATTGGTGCGGATGCTATCAATGCTTTGGCAAAGTATTGTACGAACTTGATGGATATTGGATTCATTGATTGTCGAAAAGTTGACGAGATAGCTATAGGAAATGTTATATCAGTCCGCTTCCTCTCTGTTGCAGGGACGTGTAATATTAGGTGGGGTATGGTATTACAGCACTGGAAAAGGCTGCCTCACTTGACAGGCTTAGATGTTTGTAGAACAGATATTACCCCTGATGCTGTTTCAAGACTGTTAAAATCATGGCACAGTTTGAAGGTCCTGTGCGCCTTAA
>CAIGRQ010207487.1:0-13956 GCA_903798375.1 Fraxinus sp. D2006-0159 | reverse complement strand
GATTTAAATATTTTATTCGAAATTGCACCATTAATTTGTGTCCTATTGAGTATTCCCATATATTACTAGGATTCAACTTAAGTCTCACCTATGATGGAGGTCTTGAGTTCGAATCGTGGGGACTCGTTAGAAAGCCGTGAGGGGTAAGATGGGCATATGCTCTCCCAAAGCGGACAGTAAGTATGATATGATAACGACTGCGGCACAAGGTCGGCGTCTCTCGAAGACCAATTATGGTGCATTTTTTGCCTGTTTTGAAGCCCATAAAACTCTAAATTAGGAGAAAATGTGGGAAAAATGCAAATACAAGTTTTTGGCACTTTTGAAAGGTTCTAGACATTGAACACAAATTGGAGAATTAGAGAGCAAAATCAATGGATAAAAACAAGAAATCAAGGGTTGGGAATCAAGATTTGGAACAAGAGAAAAAACTTGGTACAAGATTCATCAACTTTTCTACATCTCAATTCAAAATCCCGACGATTTACTCAATGCAAATCTTTTATTTTTCTTCCATTATTATAAGTAGCTAAGTTTTGTATTTGGACAAACAATGTAATCGAATTGAGATCGTTTATTTCTTTATTCAAGATTCAAGTGCTTTTATCATATATATACATATTGATTTTATTTATGTATTTAATGCGTTGAATTATTTGATCACAATTCAATGATTTTGTGAATCTTTTACGAATCGAGATGTGAGTTTTAGATTTAGACCACATAGTAAAATTCGGTAATTTAGTATAACGTATAGAATACCTATACTAACGATTGTGATCATTAGATGAATTCTTAAAAATAGTATTTCGTTTCAATGAGATTGATTCACATATAGATATGGGATTGAATTAGTTAAATAGGTTCGATGAGAAATCAAGAGGGATAAATTAAATACACTAGAAGAATTCGATCGAACACTACATTAGACCATGAATATTGAATTAAGACTTAAAGGTAATCAATAGATGAAATTGTTAGGTCCTAATATCTATTTCATATTTGAATTCTAAGCCAATCTTTGTTTGCATCCCACTATTTTCAAGAAGCTAGATTAAAAATCACAAAAAATAACAATTATATGTTTGTTTTTGATAACTAATAGTTAGAAATATTAAATTAAGTATTAAAGTATAGTCCTCGTGGAAACAATAATCCTGACTCAAATGTCAACTATATTACTTGTTACGATATCGTATATTTGCGATATTAAATACGCAACAAGTTTTTGATATCGTTGCCGGGGACTATTTAAATTTAGTTTTATTTTATTTTATTTTTTATTTTTATTTGCTTATTTTATATTTTTTTCACTACAAAAAAAATGTTTTTCATTCCCAAAGTGACAATCTACAACTATTTGATCCAGAAATAGAACATACCTTCAGATACAGACTCAAAGAACACCAACAAAAACAAAACCATAACTGACGATCAAAATATTCATATTCTTATACAGCCAATTGGACAAGTTTTCGAGAGAGTAGCGGTACAATAAAATCAGCAAAATGAGCGATTGGAGATAAATGAATGAGATTTTTCAGTCTCAATATTCTTAACGCCTATAGCAGCACCCGCATGCTCCACTATTGTATATCCAGAGTTCGGGATAAATAATTTTCAAATAAGGGCATAATGGATCAATTTTACTAGCAACGATCTCCAATTCTACGAGTTACATTATGAAAATCCGAACACATATATCTCCAGGTTTCTCAGAAATTGTCAGAACTTCCATGCTCCCAGAGGCAATGAAGATGCTATTAAACCGTGTTTATTTCCTTACACATTGATCGGTGAAGTTTTTGAGTGGTTGGATGCTGAACCTTATGGAATTATTACTACATGGGAAGAACTGACTAGAAAATTCTGCAACAAATTCTCCCCCAGAAAAAGTAGCAAAAATATGATTGAAAATTCAAACATTCCAATAGAGAGATGGGGAAGTTCTCATGATACAAGGAATAGATTCAAGAAGTTAATGAGAAAGTGCCTAAATCATGGAATCACCATAGGTAATCAAATGCAACACTTCTACACCAAACTTTCACCATTGTCAAAATCTCGGTGGATTTCTCTGTTAGTTGATCGGTCATAGGCAAATCGGTTCAACAATGCAGGGGTTTGTTTGAGTTAATTGACACTACACTCTCAATATTTTCATCAGAAAGAGTGCTACCATAGAAGGCAGCTGTAATTTATGAATTAGACAACACAGCTCCAATGCGCAAATAGTTGCTTTGAAAAAACAAATGGAGTTACTAGTGAAATCACAAACAAAGAGAGAACATGTATTGATGGCTAGTTTATTATGTGAAAATTGTGGAGCCAATCATCACATAGAAAATTGCTTGTCAATGGATTTTCCCAAAGAACAAGTAAACTTCATTCAAAATGGTTCCCTCAATTTCAACTTATATGGACAAACATACAACCCAGGATGGAGGCATCACCCGAACTTCATATGGTCTGATAGTCAGCAGGGGAATAGTTCAAGGTTAAAATAATGCCCAGCAAGAAAAAATCAAGTTTGGAAAAGATGTTCAATCAGTACATGCAAAATAATTGATACAAACTTTCAGAATCAGCAAGCATCTATCAAGAAGTTGGAGACACAAATAGTTCAGATAGCTCAACAGCTTACAGAATGTCCACAAGGGACATTGTCAAGCAATACAATGATCAATCCAAAAGAGCAATTGCAAGCTATTACAACTAGAAGTGAAGTACAACTGCTAGAGATACATGTGTAGGGCCAAATAGAAAAGAAAGAGGTTGAGGTTGAAGAAACTAACAAGGAAGAAAAATATGTATCAATTATAGTGAATGAGGAAGAGGAAAATGAAGCACCACCAGTGAAGCACCAAGTCCAATCAAGGCTTATGTACCACTAATTTCTTTTTCTCAACGATTGCAGAAAAAGAAGTTGGACAAGCTATTCGCTAGTTTGTGTAGGTTTTCAAAAAATTACACATAAGTACCCCATTTGAAGATGAAATAGCACAAATGCTCAAATATACCAATTTTTTAAGGAAACTCTTTTCAACAAGAAGAAGCTGGAAGAACATGAGACAGTCTGCCTAAACGAGGAATGCAGTACAATTTTCCTGAAGAAGCTACCATCTAGACTAAAGGATTCAGGAAGTTTTGCTATACCTTGCCCATTAGTTCTAATTATTTTGAGCATTCCTTATTTGACTTAGGTGCCAGTGTTAATTTGATGTCACTCTCTGTTTACAGGTCTCTTGGATTGGGATAAGTAAAACCAACAACAATATCATTGCAACTGGCTGACGAGTCCATTAAAAGACTAAGAGAATCATTAAACATGTGTTAGTCAAGATTGATAAATTCATCTACTAGGCGGATTTCATTATCTTGGACATGGAAGAGGATTCAAATATCCCTCTAATCTTAGGAAGACCTTTCTTGGCTACTGGAAGAGCACTTATTGATGTATATGATGGAGAGATGATTTTTCGAGTGGACAATGAGTAGGTTATATACAGATGAAACATGACTTCAGATACTTGTTACCAAATAGATGATCTTGAAGAGCTTGTAACTGATACATTTGATGCAAAACATTCAGCAATCCTATGTGAAGTAGATATTACACAATCAGAATCAGAGAACAAAAAAAAAATAAAAAAATATGTTGTATAGTTGGCTGAACAACCCATAGGAAGGAGACATGGGTAACATGAATCTCTTAGTGTCAATCCATCACCACTGGTACCCTCAGTAGAGAAGGCCCCAATTCTTGAGTTAAAGCATTTACTATCACATCTACGCTATGCTTATTTGGGAAAATCTATTTCACTTCCAGTAATCATTGCTAATGATATGATGAAGGAGGAGGACAGAAAGTTATTGGAGGTATTAAAGAGGCACAAAATTGAAATTGGATGGACGATAGTTGATGTTAGAGGAATTGGTCCTATTCTTTGCATGCACAAAATCTTAATGGAGGACGAGTTAAAGCCATCGGTGGAAGGTTGGCGCAGATTAAATCCAACTTTGAAGGAAGTAGTGAGAAAAGAAGTGCTGAAATTGCTAGATGTAAGGATTATATATTCTATCTTAGTTCTTAGGTGAGCCCAGTACATGTAGTGCCTAAGAAATGTAGAATTATAGTGAAGAAGAACAAAAACAATGAGCTGATTCAACTGGATGGAGAGTGCGTATAGATTACCGGAAGTTGAATAACGTTACAAGAAAAGATCATTTTCCACTGCCCTCTATTGATAAAATGTTGGAAAGGTTAGCCAGTCACTCACATTATTGCTTTCTGGACGGATATTTAGGGTATAAGCAAATAGCCATTGATCGAGAAGATCGGGAGAAAACAACCTTCACATGTCCATGTTAGCTAAAAATTGCAAACCACAAGTGCATAGATCGCGTTCAAGTAAAGTTGACTTTTGGAATCCTAGTTATCAATCCCTCGAGAAATGTTTACTTTAAATTACACAATTTTAATCAATTTAATTTTAACAATAAAACAAACACATAATAAGAATTGGATTTTGAAGATAAGTTAAATGAACTAAAAATCTACAAAATAAAAGAACATAAAACTAACTAGAAAATTTTGAAGGAAAACATGGTTGGGATTCATGGTTTCCCTTAAACGTCGCCTAATTAATTTCTCAACGAACCAATTAACAAGTTACTCATTACGATGTTAGACCCGATTTTACAATTTTAATTAATTACCTCTTTCGAGCGAAATTAACCCTAATTGATTGGTGTGACCTACTACATCTCTATTTCGATTCAAACCAAACAACTGTATTAAATATTTGTGAAAATAGTTTTAGGGCTAGATGTTATCTCTATCCTCTACACAAACCTGAGGTTTTTACTATTTGGTCTAAAATGCACAATCTTCTCTCGAACAATGTAGAAATCACTAAACATAATTATTCATTAGCCATATAAATGAAAATGCAATAATAACAATAGTAAAAACACAGGAAAATAAGTAACTTAGTATTAAAGTGCACATATCAAAATTAACTAAAGCTAGGTCTAGCTACTACCATAAATCCCAACACAAAAAATTAGCCCATATTATATATAATAATAATAATAATAAGTATAATATTTATCTAATACACACAAATGATAGAAAATAAGAAGGAAAATACAAGAAGAAATTTAAAAACCTTTTTGGTTGGATTCTTGAAGATTATAATAGCTTGAATCTTGAGTTTCCCAAACTTCTCCACCTTTTCTTTGATTTATTCTCTTTGTTGTGTTCTAATTACCACCACCCCACCCCCCAACCCATAAAAAAACCAAGAAATTGAAAAAGGAAAGGAAAGAGAAAAAGAAAGGAAAAAATGAAAAAAAAAATGAAAAAGGAAGAACATAGCATGAGGATGTCAGTTTTTAACTTTAAAAACCTAGAGAAATTTGCAACCAGTCCCAGGTTTTGGAAATAAATTAGAAAGGTCTCCCAGGTTTTAAAAGTAGCGCCTGTGGTGGCAAACGAGCCCAGTCGGCTCGGCTTTGCTCATTTCCTACAAGCTCGAGCTCGTGGCTCGTTATAAAACGAGCCGAGCTTTTTGTTGCTCATGGGCGAGCTCGGCTCTGCCCATGAGCTCGTACTATAGCGAGCCAGCCGAGCGGCTTGGCTCGGGCTCGCCTTTTTTGAATTTTTTTTAACTATCCTTCTATAAAAAAAATTAGACGAGCCGCTATAGTACGAGCCTAGCGGTCGAGCCGAGGAGCCGTTCGGCTCGATTGCCACCACTAGTAGCGCCTAGGCTCTGTAAGGTGGTGCTTAGGCGCCACTTCTCTGTCGAAAACAAGACAAGTCAGGGAGTTACCAAATAAAAGCTCGCTACATGAGTCAAGAAGAGAAAAAAGGGTGAGGTCAATTTTGAACAAAAAACAAAGCATCAAGAAGAGAAAAACAATATACAAGTGTGCAAGTAAGAACTGATTATTAGGAGAGTAGGTAACTAGTGAGTTTGAATCACATGGTATAAGCTTGATTGTTAAAACACTCATTTTTTGGGAAAATAATCACAAATGAATTGTTAATGTTACCGGTTAGACTAAACCAAATTAGAATGGTGTAAGGAATTGATGAGTGAAACTAAACTTTAGAATTACTCATTGGGAAGAGAATGAAAGAAACAAGTTTGGTGATTTATGAATCTTACAAGCGAAGAAAGGAAATAATTGACTATTGAGGGTTGAAAATTGAACCAACTTGTGAATGTACGGCATTATATTTAACTCTTCACACACATACTTAATTTGCATTGGATAAGTTGAAGTTTGGCTCTTGCATTGTGATTTTGAAGCCGTGCATGAATGTAATATAATATTCTAAATACTGAGCCATAGGGCAAGCTATCTGAATATGTTTGTGTGATTCTTAGTTATTTTCTTTTTCTTTGTTCTTGCTCGAGTACTAGCAAATTATTAAATTAAGGAGTATTTGACAAGTGTATTTTACTCACGAGTTAGATACCATTTTAGCTTGATTATTGACTAGATCTTGTAAGTATTGAATTTTTTAATGTATTTATTAGTGTTTTTTTTATAGGTATGGTGAGGTAGAGTTAATGATGAAAAAAGTGGAGAAAACAAATGACTTGAAATCATAAAAAAAGGAAAAGAAGTACAAAAGAGTAAAAGAGTCAATTTCCTACATCAAACGAAGAGAAATTGAGAACAAGGCCAGAGAAAGTGGCGTTAGGACGTCACCATTGTGGTGCCTAGGCAACATAAAACAACCCCCCACGGAGACAGAACTGTGTCGCCTCGATATTACTGAAAAAGCAGTAAAACAGAAGCGCGACTAAAGAAAAAGCTATGCACAGTTATGTTAGGGCATGTTTTTTGTCCATTTTGAAACCCATAAAAACTCTAAATTATGGGAAAATGTGAGGAGAAGTATAAATACAAGTTTTTGGCACTTTTGAAGGGTTCCACACATTGAGAGATATTGAAGACAATTTGGAGAATTAGAGAGCAAAATCAAACGAGAACAACAAGAAATCAAGATTTGGAACAAGAAGAGAAACTTGGTGCAAGATTCATCATCTTTTCTACATCTCAATTCAAGTGATGTACTTAATGAAAATCTTTTGTTTTTCTTCCATTATTATAAGTAGCTAAGTTTTGTATTAGGACAAACAATATAATCGAATTGAGGTCCTTTATTTCTTTTATTCAAGATTCAAGTGCTTTTATCATACATGTGTTGATTGTATTTATGTATTTAATGATTTGAATTATTTGATCACTAATTCAATGATTTTTTGAATATTTTACAAATCGAGAGATGAGTTTTAGATTTAGACCACATAGTAAAATTCGATAATTTAGTATAACGTGTAGAAATACATATACTAACTATTGAGGTCATTAGGTGAATTCTTTATTTGTTTTTTTTGTCAAATAGTGGTTAGAAATATTAAATTAAGTATTAAAGTATAGTCCAAGTGGGAAATGTTCACCACGATGATCTTGCAGTATGATTGCTACAAAAAGAAGTTATACATGGAGAAAAATAAATTGTATACAAATCTTGGGAATTGGTAGCTTGGTGGCATTCGTGATGCTTGTAATGTTTGACCAAGGCCGATCCTAAGATTTTGTGGGCCTTTGGCCAACTTCAAATATGGGACATCTAAAAACATTTAAAATATATATAATAATATAGTAATTTTATTAAATAAAAATATTCAAAATTACAAAAATAATAATCTAAAACTTTTAAATGTCTAAACTACATTTACTTTTCTAGAATTTTTTTATTGAAAATCAACAATTATACTATTATTATTAATTTGTTTTAGAACTTCTTTTTCAATAGACACCATGACCAATTCATTCAACCTTTCTTATGACATTATTGACTAAATATATGATTTATCAACTTAACTTTGAGAGACTTCTCTCGACAATACAATTTTAACTGGTATAGTCAGTAGTATTCCATATGTAATCCACACATTTGAAGGTGTCCATCTTTTTTTATATAATCTAACACTTCAATCGTCATTTTAATCTATTTTGAATTGTTTCTCATAATTTTAAAATTCAAAAAATAAGTACAACCTATCAATTCCGGAATCCCTATAGTGTTTCAAAAATCCTTCAAACTTATCACACTAACATTTTTTATGAAATTTAGGTTAGGCCTCTACTTCATAGAGATTAAAAATCAAAGTAAACAATTAATTTTAACTATGACCGTACTTTTCATCAACTTTTTTCAAAATTTACTAAAAATCTGATTTTAATTCCTACCAAACAGGAGCTCATAGTGCTTCTTACTATGAATAATACGTTTTTCGTGAAATTTAGCTATAATTTCTTTATCAGTAATCTTGTTAGAATCAAAATTTGTTTCGCTATATGATTTAGAAAATGAAATAAGTGCTTTCAAGTGACTAATAATAGTATCGATAGATATATCTTCACTGTGCAAAATTTTGCTTACTCCATTATAGCAAATTATATATTGTACCAAATAGTCATATCAAACAAGAACTCAAGATCCATAATGTCGAAGATAAATTTTTACCATCTTTAAATGCCTTAAGGTCATCACATGTTTCTACGAAATGTTTTAAAGTGGCTTTTTATTCTGACGCTCAAAATTTTGTTTTGCTTTAACACTTTCAACTTGACTTTTCCAACATATTCGTGATAGTGGTTTCTATAACGTTTACAATTGGATTTATTTCTAGTACTATTTTCTGTAAAATTTATGCTTCTCTTTTATATTAGAATCATTATCGTAGCTATGACCTCTTAAATCACCAATATCAAGATCAAGTGTTTTCAAAATATTCAACAATTCATAAAACAATCATTGCCCCATAGTATCATCCACTTTAAGGAATCCCAAAAAAGTTACAATCATGCTACATAAATATCAAGGTTGACATAATGTTACGTGACATTTTATCATTTGATAGTTTGAAACACGGTCAAATTTTACATCAAATCATCTACTGTCATATGCAATTATGTCAAGCTTTCTATCAAGTTCATCGGCAAAGTAGCTTTATCCAAAATATTATTCTACTGTAACTGAACTTGATAAGACATTTAGCATACTTATAGTTAATTAGTTGTACCAAAGAATATAAAAATAGAGTTGCCATAAAATTTACAAATAATAAAAATATAAATAAAAAATTTCAAGCAATATACTAATTTTAAAAGTCTTATTTATTATTTATAAATATAAAATAATGGAACTTTTTTGGAAGCCCTCATCAAAGCGGGGCGTTAGGCAATATCTTTCCTATAGTCAGCGTCGGCACTATATTGGACGGCGACAATGCCGTGGTTTAAATAATATTTTTTTTTTTTTTTGGGTTTTCCAATGGAGGGAATGGTTGTTGATTGGGGTTGATGTTAGTAGATTTGGTAAGGGGCTTAAGTCAAAGGAGGGTGGCAGTGGCAAAATTCACTACTAGTGGTTGTGGAAGGAGAAGAGATCGACGTTGAAGCCTTGAAGGGTTGTTAGGGTTTGGGTTGAAAATTGAGATGGTTAGGTTTTGGTTAGAAATGGGTTTGTTATAGTTTGAAAATGGAAAATTGTAAATTTTAAAAATTTTATTTTTTATTTTTTATTTTATTTTATTAGCTTTTTTTTTTTTTTTTTTTTTTGAATTTAGGTTAAAAGACCAAGATTTAAAAAATGGGCATGCTTCAGTTTTTAGAAGAAAACGAAATTAAGCCCAAACTAGTTGATATTCAGAAAAGTTAAAAATCAAGTTTTTGTAAAATATTTTTGAAAATCACATTTCTCTACAAGAATGTGAATAATATAAACAAATTCAATAAATCAAACAAAAGAGAAGAATCAAGAGATGGAGGAAGAAAAACCGATTGTAAGAGGCTCCAAAGAATTAGGGCAAAATAAGTTACAATGAGTTTATATACTACAAGATAAAGTAAACAGAAAAGGAAACTAAATACTATACAATAATATTATATCTAATTATATCTAACATTCCCCCTCAAACTCACGATGATATAGCAAAAAACAGCTAGAGTTTGTCAAGCAAGAGGCGAAAACGATGAACTGGATGAGACTTCGTAAAAAATTTAGCAAGTTGTAACGATGAAGAAACAAAAGGTAGAGAAATGGTACCAGTCGGCACATGATGACGAATCAGATGACAATCAATCTCAATATACTTCGTACGCTCATAGAACACAGAGTTGTGAGAAATCTGAATAGCACTTTTGTTATCACAATACATGGGGGTAGGAGAGGATGAAGAAATACCTATGTCTGCAAGTAACCAATGTAACCCCACAATCTCATTAATAGTGGATGTCATAGCACGATACTCTGCCTCAGTAGAGGAACAAGAAACAATAGTCTATTTCTTACTCTTCCAAGAGATAAGGGAATCACCAAAAAAATATATAAAAACTAGTAGTCGAATTGCGATCAGTGAGGTTACTGGCACACAAAGCATCAGAATAGACATGAAGCACTAAAGAGGAGGTTGATGGAAATAAAAGACTCTGAAAGTAAGTACCACGAAGATAGCACAAAATATGAACAACAGCTATCCAATGAACTGTAGTAGGCGCCGAAACAAACTAACTAATAGTGTGAACAACATAAACAATATTAGGACGTGTGATGGTAAGATAAACCAGACATCTAACAATGGTGCGATATAAAGTGGGATCAGTCAAGGGTACACCGTCAAAGGGTGAATACTGAGAGTTGGACTCAAGAGAAGTATTACCAATTTTAGTATCAGTAAGATGAGCATAGTCAATAACATACATAGTATACTTAGACTAAGTGAGAAGATAACCTCTAGGAAGAGAAGCAACTTCAATCCCAAAAAATAAGATAAGGCACCTAAATCCTTCATTTCAAAATGACGAGCCAATTCTGATTTCAAATCTGCAATCCTATCAACATCACACCAGTAATAATCATATCGTCAACATATAGCAAAATTAGAATACAACCAGCTAAAGTACATCTTAAAAATATGGTAGAGTCGTGATGACTCGATGTAAAATCAAGAGAGGTAACAATAGTGAAAAATTTCTCAAACTAGACACGAGGTGCTTGTTTGAGTCCACGAAGTGCCTTCTTGAGCTTGCATATTCAGGAGAGTGAGAACGACCAGGATGAGGAACCATATAAACCTCATCTTGAAGATTTCCATTCAAAAAAACATTTTTAACATCCAACCGAGAAAGACTCCACTGACGAACAAATGTAACTGCAATAAGTGTACAAACAATGGTTATCTTGGCAACAAGAGCAAAAGTCTCCTCATAATCCAGACCATATTACTGAGTGAAACCCTTATCAACCAATCTAGTCTTGTAACGCTCAATTGAACCATCAAATTTGGTTTTAATCATATAAACCCAATGAGAACCAATAGCATGTTTACCTGAAGTCAATGTAACCAAGTCCCAAGTATCTGTCTTATGTAGAGCAGAGAGTTCATCAGCCATAGCATGCTGCCAAAGAGGATCCAGAATAGCTTCTTTATACGAAGAGGGTTCAGATAGCTTGTGAATGGAGGTTAGAAAACAACAAAAGGACTCAGAATAACAAGAATAAGAAATCAGGTAACTTAGTGGACTTACGTTGAAGATATCGAGGAAGAGAGGGAGCAGGAGTAGATCATCGATCTTAGACGGTGCTTGGGTGGCCACAAAAGGAGAAGGGATATCATGAGCTGGTGCATGTGTATATGTAGGACATAAAGAATCAACAGTACATGGAGTATGAGAAGGTGGTATATCATTGTCATCAGAGAATGGGGTCAATACGAATAAAATTAGTTTTAGTCACGTCATGAGTATTATCAGAGATAGAAAAGAATGGAATGTGCTGAAGAAATACGACATGATGAAAAACATATAACTTTTTATTAATGGGATCAAAGCAGCGATAACCCTTTTGTCCCTGCCCACAACCCAAGAAAACACAGATAGCATAGCGAGTTTTCAACTTACTATGTTCGAATTCAAGATGAAGAACAAAGCAAGTATATCTAAAGACTCTTAATGAGGAGTAATCAGGAAGATGCACATACAATGTTTCAAAGGGTGATAAACTTGAATTGTGGGCAGATGGAATCTTATTAATGAAAGAAACGGTAGTGAGAACTACTTCTCCCCAAAATTTACTAAAGACTTTGGCAGACAGAGAAGTGAACAAGTAGTTTCTACAATGTGCCTATGCTTTCATTTAGCAACACCATTTTGTTGTGAAATATTAGTTCACGAGGTTTGATGAATTGTGCCATCAAGAGCAAGCAATTTAGAGCTAACCTTATAATCTTGACACTGAATCATTGGTATTGTTATAACCCAGAAGATGTAGCTTTTGACGGTAGCTTTCGAAGTCGGTTTTGTGCGGTGAGTGTTGGACTTCTGGTGTCGTGAGTATGAAGTGTCGTGGTGGAATCTTAAGGTTTTCTTCCATTGGACATGTTTAATTCTTGGGCTGCATCAGTAAATTTTCACCGGCGAGTCTTGAGTTCGGTGGTCAGAGCTGTGAGATTCATCGAAGCCACTATAAGTTAGGTTCTGTGAAGTTTGTTCACTGTTTATTTGGGTAGGTTGATTTTGTTTAAAGTGGGCCAGATTTTGTGTATGGACTGATCTTGGGTGAAAAAGTTTTGGACAGCAATTTGGTTTGTGGGCTGATTGGCTTGTTGAAAATAATTATAATTTCTTATGCAATAATTCATCATTGTAATTTGTGGTGGTACATTGGTTGTCATTGTTTTTTTCCTTAGAATTGGGTGATTTCGTTGATTCGTAGTTGACTATTTGTTAACTTTTTGATGGCAACTGAAAGAGATAATTCACTTTAATTCATTAGTGTTAGATTAAATGGTAAAAATTACTATTATTAGAGTACCATGATGAGAAATTTTTTAAAGGGAAAAAGATTGTGGGGTTATATTAGTGGAACTGTTGTGAATCCCAAGAATACTGTTGAAAATTATGTTAACAGAGTTGGATAATTGGAAATCAAATAATGCCAAAAATTTTACTTGGATTCATAATTTTGTTGAGCAATCAATTAGCACACAGTCGACAAACTTTGAAACAGCAAAGGAAGTTTGGGAACATTTTTTAGTATTCTCGAGTTTTACGCTGTTATGAATTCAATTTGGGATGAGTTAGCTCTTACAAAATCAGCGGGACTGAAGGCATGTTAAAAATATATTACATTTAGAAAGGAGAAGCGATTAGTTCAGTTTTTATGGCACTTTACATTGATTTTGAGGGAATTAGAGGTTCTATTTTGCATCGCACTCCACTTCCCTCAGTTGATTCGGTAGTTAGTAAACTTGTAGCTAAGGAGAAGTATCTCTTCCTCCATCTAGCACCTCAGTGTTGGTTGTACCCTCTCGACCGTCTACACAGAATCAAAACAAAGGTTATGTGAGAGTTGCTAGTGTTGAGTGTAACTTTTGCAAACAAAATGGACATTGGAAATCTCAATGTCCTAAACTATTGAAGAAATAGCAGCCACAACCACAGCAACGATCCTATCGTTCCAATGCTAACATAGCTGCCACCATGCCATCTACTGACTTGTCTATACTTGAAGTACCACTTTCTCCAGTCCTATGTTGACTAATCTAGCAGCACAGTTTCAGAAGTTCTTAGCCACACAGCCACATGCTATGTCAGCCTCTACTCATATAGGTTTGCCTCTCAGAGTTATTCATGTATTTCTTCCTCGTGGATCTTTGAATTGGGTGCTTCCAAACACATGTCATCTAACTCAAAATTCTTTAATGACTTGCGTCCTTCTAACTCGTCTTTGTCTGTTATAACTGCTTATGGCACATCATTGCCTTTAGCATGTATTGGTTCTATTAACACACATAATTTATCGCTTTCAAACGTCTATTATGTTTCGGCTCTTACTTTGAATCTTATTTCTATTGGCCAATTGTG
>CAIGRQ010207478.1:0-13118 GCA_903798375.1 Fraxinus sp. D2006-0159 | reverse complement strand
GGTTATGCCCAAATTGACTAGGGTTCGAGCACCCCTTATACTCATGACCCCAAGGGAGCCTTCCTCCATGGTTATTACATCACCAAGCTGCTCCAACCAATATTGATTATTACATCACTCAGCTGCTCCAACTAGGAATCGAACTCCTCACACTGAGGTTGCAAGCCAAGCAATACCCTTCCTTTGCTAACTTGGATGTGCTCCGGGGGGCTAGATGAGAATTATTTTTACGATGACGTTCAATGGTTATATTGGCACCAATTGAGCTCTAGGTCCTTAAATTTTATTCATTGTAACACTTGCTCATAACTTTTTTTTCGCTGAATTCTTATATTCAACATTTCATTAATTAACACATCTCATCTTCGATTATTGTTCTTGTCAAAATAATATGTTTACGTGCTCCATGATGAGGAAAATATATTTTATCGCACTTTTATATTTATTTTCTTTTTAAAAAAAAATGCGATTGACAAATGAATGGTCGTGCTTTTGTGTGATGTATTTTTGAAGCAAAGATTGAAAGAACTATGTGTTCTACACATTTCGCATAAGTCAATTCAACAAATGGCAAAACTTAATATGACAAAATGTACCTATGAAAGTGACAAAATGTATATTATATTAGTTTAATTAGATAAAACCTTAGAATATCATATACTCCACAAATAATATTCGATGGAATAATGCTATCAATCACAATAACAGTACCACACTCAATACAATCAATAGTCAGTCCAGATCCATGGCTTCTCTCCTCACCCGACCAACTCAATTGGTACTATTCTCGATTCTTTCAGTCGGAATATTTTGTATCGGAGAAATCAACGCCGATTGGAACAAAGAAGGAGCACTAGGAGGAGGAAATCTTAATCAGAAAGAATTTGATTACTTTACGCTGGCTTTGCAATGGCCGGGCACTGTTTGTCGAAACACTAAGCATTGTTGTTCCTCAAATGGCTGTTGTCGAGGGTAATTTTGATTTTTACTCTCTTTTTTTTATTGGAAATTTCGTATGTTGATGTGATTTGTTGCCTCGGGCACTAATTTTGTCGAATTATTATTACCCGTGGTTCTATTTTCTGTTCCAAGTCAATCACGATGAACATATAAACACTAGACCGTTATATGATCGAAACATGATTGACCATGAGAGAGACTAAAATTAGTTTAATTGTTAATTTAAATTAAATTCTTGTTTGACAATCAATTATTTGAATTTTTTTTCTTGTATATTCATTTTTAACCACAAATTTGAAGTAATAAAATTTTCAGTGCGTAAATTAAAAAATAAAGGTCATCAAACGGGGAGATTTTAATTTTAATTTCAATCAAACCAAAGGTGAGCCAAATATAGAAATTTTCTGCCGAGTATATATGCGGAAGCATCAAGCAATACCACCATCAATACAATAAGCAGACAAGTGCCATGGCTTCTCCCCTCAACCGACCAATTCAGTTGGTTCTGTTCTCAATTATTTCGATCGGATTGTATTGTGTTGGAGAAATCAACGCCGATTGGGACGTAGAAGCAGTACTGGGAGGAGGAGGAGGTGGTGACCTTAAGCAGAGAGAATTTGATTACTTTAAGCTGTCTCTGCAATGGCCGGGCACTGTCTGTCGCCACACTAAGCATTGCTGTTCCTCAAATGGCTGTTGCCGAGGGTAATTTTGATTTTTATTCTCTCTTGTTTTTCTTCTGGAAATTTCGCACGCTGATGTAATTTGTTGCCCTGGGAGAATTTTTTTGTTTTTTCAAAAAATTAATGAAATGATCTGGGAAAAACTGGTGCTTTAAGGCGATTTATGTGGTCAATTTATTTTTTTTTACTTTTTTTGTGGGCGTGGTGTGCGTGTGTGATTCTGGGGATTTTTATGATAAAGAATGCTTTAGATTCTCAAATTAGCAAAGATTGATGACCACCTTGTCAGTTACAAAAATTTCCCAACCTGAATCGGTCTCTCGTAGAAGCATATTAACACGAGCGTTGTAGTTTAAGTTCCTAGTGTCAACCACCAGGGGTTGCTCAATTGGTCGGGTTTGCTCCCCAATTGTCAAAAGTTCGAATGCCCTCAGTGACCTGAGATGAGTGCCGGCCGTAAACTTCACGTCCCGTGGAATTAGTCGAGGTGCGCACAAGATCGACCGGACATCCACGGTTATCAAAAAAAAAAAAAAAGTTTAAGTTCCTAGTGTGATTTTCCTTGACTTTTCAGGAGTTGGAAGCATTTTTGATTGAAAATTCACATATTTGTTTCGAGTCTTTTGACAGAGAATTCTGGCTAAAATGGTCCTACTGACTTTTCCTTAATCCTTTGGGTTCCTGTGAAGAAATCGTGCATCATTTTGTATATAGCGTATAGGAATTTTATGCTATAAAGGTAGGACTTGTTTCTTAGGTATTTGATTGTCCCCATTACGAAGTAATTGAACGTCCGTGATGTGTGTTTTGGCTGTATTCCAGTTCCTCGTCAATCATGTGACATTATGTCTGTGTTTGGTTGCTATTTTGAAATGTTTTAGGAGATTTTCCAATCTTACCACATCCAGATGATTAGCATAGTTCAAGCAATTCCAATAACCAATGCATAGTCTATAAGCTGATGAAGGCGCTTGTCCCTAAAATTAAGAAACTTACAGCAAATATAATAAGGCGTAGTTAAAGCTTGCTATGGAGCTCCTTAGAGGCAAAGAGTTAATTAACTCATGAAGGGCCTTTGTCTGAGGAACTGATACGTCAAAATATTATTAGAGACGAAGAACATATATTGACCACTTTTCAATATCCATCTGGGTTGAATTTGAAAGTTTCGCTTTTGATTCATTATATATTGAATAAGAATGACACGGAAACTTACTTTTGGCTCTTTATGATTTTGATGCAGTTCGAATGCGCCAGTTGAATTTACAATCCGTAAGTATGACATTTTTTGACATATGAAAATCTGTCCAGCGGTGTAAGTTTTTTGGTTATCTCCAACTTAACCGTTTGATTGTTTTTGTCTTTCACTCTTTCTCTACAGATGGACTCTGGCCTGACTACAATGATGGTACTTGGCCTTCATGTTGTGCTGGTCACAGATTTAATGTGACAGAGGTAATTTACTTTAGATTTTATAACCTTGTTTATGCTCTCAGTATCTACAAGACCGATGAAAATTGTTATTGACCTTCAAATATATCACTTACCCGGCATACAAATAGTCACCAATAGATTAGGAGTTTTTGAGACTCATGTCGATCACTGCTAAATAGTCTGCAAAAAGATGAGACCAAATATATACTGGATTCAGTTATGAGGGCAATCACTTTATTTGTGAGGATCCTGGAATTAGTTTACATTGATTTATTAGAAAAATTCATTTTTACATATTAAGACTTTTTCAGTTAGATTGATATGATTTGTGAATTCTTGTATAATGTGGAATGCTACAAAATCCTAGCAAAGAAATTTGGTCCTGTGATTAGTTTAGTGAGATAGGTGGAATATCAACGAGATGTCACCAAGTTTAGATTTTTGTTCAGTTATTATGGTGTTTTATTACTATATTCTAAAATATTATGTTTCTTCTATTTCTATGCCATTTATTTACTACATTTCATATTTGTATTCAACTATCTGTTTAATCAAACTCAGTTCTCTCATTCATATACTAAGCAGTTACTATTGCTTTGTTTGTTTAATTCTATCCAATACCAAATTACTGACTGCAGATCTCAACATTGCTTGATGTCCTGAATAAGTACTGGCCATCCTTCAGTTGTAGTTCTGTATCAAACTGCCATGGTGGAAAAGGATTATTCTGGGGACATGAGGTGGTTTTTAATAGCTGCTTGTTTATTAGATTTGACGATTTCATTACTTAAAACTAATTATTGCTCCCTTTGTTTATTTCATATCCGAACTGGGGGATGACCTGAGACAGTGGGGTAATCATCTTTGCTTTATGTGAATTCTTCTGTAGTTTTATCTTTTCGATCTATGATCTGCTCAATGAAGCTTATTGTTTACAGATCTCTAGTTTAATTGAAAATTACGTGCTTTATGTTATGAATTTATAAAATTAATTATCCGTACTTCTTTCAATATCGATGATAATCTAAAATTGCTGGTGGCTTTTCTAGATGATTAATGTTGAAACTACGGTATGTTATACTGTTGTGCTCTCTCTCTCTCTCCCAACCCAAAAGCCCCTATGAGAAGAAAAAAACGTAGAAGGATTAAACTAAGGTGGAAATTTGAACTGATGAATAAAGTTAATTTACATTGCAGAGTGGCATGTTTTACCGCCTCTTTCTTTCTAGGACATGTGATCTGCATATAAAGCAGTATGGCATGTGCTGACTTATACACTTTACTGGGTCTTCTATCATGTAGCTTGAGGTGTCGATATACTACATGGCTTTGGATTCTAGCTGCCCTGGCCTTAATTGCATCACCCCCTCCCTTCTCTTTTTATAGCATTGGTGCTTAAAGCTACAATTAGGTTGATATTATTTTTTTCCGATTTTAACCTGTTCCATCTCAAGGATTGATTCTATCGAACACGTGTGGCTGTTTTGAATATTCATATAGATATTTCAGAAACTGAGACGACATGTTCAGATTAGAAGAACACTTCACTTCATCAATTGAAAAGAGTCTAATTCATAAATTCTAATTTCCGAGTCCTCTCTGTGCAGAAAAACATGGAACCTGTTCCTCTTCGGTTACCAAAGATGAACATAGCTATTTCTTGACGACGCTTAATCTCTATTTCAAATACAACGTTACGGTAAGATTGCGTTTTATATTGGATTGACTTGATGAAGAGAAATATTGAACTTACTTTTTAGCTTCTATGTTTTTCCCCCTTGCATATTTCCTTCTGTTTCTAAAATGGTTGTAGATGCCCCATGTAGGAATCTCAAGCCATTACATTTTTTTGATACGAAGTGTCGAGTGCATTATTTGACTCGGTCCTAATGGAAGTTATGTTGACTTTCATTTTCAGAAAAGAAATAAGTTTTTTGGTGCCATAATTACTGAACTGTACATGCCTTTCATTTTCAAATATATTTAATGGTATGTCTTTATGCTGACATCGAAAGGCCCTTGGGTCTTCACACCAATTTTACGTCCTAGGAACCTGTTCAACCTGTGGCAAAGCACCAGGTCAGACTGCTTAGTGCTCGGGCACCAAAAAGAGGGGGGTGGGGTGGCCGGAGGCACTCTGGTGCTCAAATCAAGTGGTGTTTTGCTGTACATAAGAAGTAATTTGTCAGAGTTTTGGTAGAGGATTAATTTTCACTCACCTTTTCATCTTGCCTTGGCTAATATTTGTAGAGGATGTGAGAATGGAATGAGGGAGGAGGCCATGCCTCTGCAGTAACGGTAGAGGCCATACCCCTGTCAAGTCCTTGAATTCCCCGTGTCCACTTTGGGATTGGTATGCCCATGTTGGAGTTGGTAGGTTTTGAGATGTGCTCAACTTGATGACTGTTATTCAATCGAGGTTGAGTTCTGACTTAGGTTTCGCTCTTCGGTACATTCATCAGCTAGGGGATAATGTTGTGAGACTCAGGTGATCAAGGAAGTTGTTGCTATGGTTGAGTCTGTATCGTGATTCAACAATTGGCCATATGAACCACATAATTCTATTTACACAACATTATAATTGCAAATTAGAATAATTCGTAGGAACAGATTGAAATTTGAATGTTGAAATTAGATCTTTGCTCGAACTAATTAATATGTTCCTACTTAATTCTTCACAGGAAGAATTTTCCTAATTCATTATGAGATACATTTGAAAAATTTATAACATTTAACATGTCCTCTGAGGGCTCTCCTAAAAGTAAGTGTTACTCCCTTCAATTAATTACACAATATATTGGAGATTTGATACATTTTATTGCGTCGTTATCATTATGAAATTTGGATAGTTAATACACTAGTCCTTGTATCTTTTCATTATCATAATTTTATTCTTCAGAGGATCAATGTTCAAATGTTGCTAGTTACAAACTTTTCTCTGCCTTGTCCTTTTCTAAAGGGCCAATATGATCAATTCACCTCGTGGAGATGGACTTAGCTCCAGCTGTACTTTGACATATCTGTGTACGTCCGAATTTGTATATGCTGCACAATCTAAATAAGAGAGGATTGTGAAAGTTTTACTAATATATGTTCAACCTGGATAGAGCATCTTCAATTCCTTAAACCGTTGATAGTATGAAGAGAAATTAAGGGCTTCCTGCGGGTCATCTATTTTATTTTTACTCTGTTGTTAGTTGCGTTCTGATGTCTGTATGCCTTAACTGGCATGATCATACCTTTTTGCCTTACCTACTGAGTCAACAGGTAGTCGGCCATATTAAGGTTATTTGGCAATGCATAATTCAGAATGCTAATTTTAATATAAGAGAGGAATCGAGTAATGGAAACTGTTTCAGGGATCTATATTTTCTGCAATATATAGTTGTCATCTTTCACTCATAATTTGCTAGTGGTCATGCAGCGTTATAGCTGTTAAGTTTATATTGTCCGAGACAATTAATGCAGGTTTGCTAAAATAATTGTTAGCCAAGAAAAACATCTTGTGGAAAAGACAAAGAAAGATTACTTTTAAATGAGAACTCCTATCAAAAGTTGCCAGGGTGGGTTGTTAGCATCTTTCCATTATATGAGACAATATGAGGTTGGCAACTTCGAAATGGGACTAGGCAATGCAATATTATTTCTAGTTTGGATGACACTGAAGATATTGGTTTCCCAAGGATTTGCCTGGATATACAGCTAACATATGTAAAACCCCATATTTATCTGAGACATTTGATGATGTCAGAGTATATATTTTTCTCTTTTTTCATATCTGATGAGTATTATTATTAGTCTTTTAGGTTATTCATTTTTAAGTTTGATATTTAATTAGTAATTAGATTTCTTTTCCAGACCTCTCAGGTTGATCTAATAGATTTAACGTCATGCAGGAAGTTCTGCGAGAAGAAGGGTATGTAGCATCAAATACTGAGAAGTATCCTGTAGGAGGCATTATTTCTGCCATTCAGAATGCTTTCAAAGCAACTCCAGAACTTCAATGCAAAGGTGATGCTGTGGAGGAACTTCGGTTATGCTTCTATAAGGATTTTAAGGTCAGATCCATCCTGTTCTGATATTTATGTTTAGTAAATGTTCCTTCTATTTCTACATCTCCGAAAACTAACAAGAAGCAATTCCTGATATTTAAAGCTGCTGACGTTTTCACCCAATTGTCTGTTGGAGTTAGCATCAAAGTGTTTGTTTTTATTTTTTATCTTTTTGATGAATCAATAGCCCAATGTTTTCCCCCCAATCCCCATCCTCTTTTTGCTCAAGTTGTGGGCGATACTACTAGACATGATGACTTGAATGGTACATAATCTGACTTGGAGAGTTTTGCATTTCATATTTCCAGATGAAACAATCCCGGAAAGCCTCTGAATCATTTTTATTTATTGCATATTTGTCAAAGTTTATAATTGTTTATGAGTTGGTCAAACTCCTTTTTAGCCGTACATTTTTTGGACCCACGAGTTTTACTTATTTTTTAACCCCCACATTCCTTGGAACCCAGTGCTTATAAATAATGAATTATCAGCTTTGAAAAAGCACTAATATCTATATGGATATTTACATTCTGTTTGTTTACGCTAATTGATTTTAGTCTCTATCCTGAAAATTGATTTTTCTTGCAGCCTCGAGACTGTGCTGTTGATTCCAACCGCCAAAGTGACATGGTTTATTCGACAGCCTCTTGTCCCAAATATGTCAGGTTGCCAGCCCATGTGTCATCTAGTGAGTTCCTTTTTCCTTTTCCAAGTTACAGCTATCGCAGACATTAGATATACGAATTGATAGTCCATCTTTAAAATGGCAATCGCACATGGTCTCAAACAAATTGCCTCAACCAGGCCAGCTTTGAATGCTGTATTCTAGATGTTATAATAATTATGGTAATAACTGGATGTTATATATCTTTTTCCTTTTGGATGGATGAGCTTTTAAATTCTCAGTTAGATACACATCCAGTCAGTGACCATAAGAAATGGTTCAATCTATGTCGACGGCTCCATTCACTTCAGATTTTTCCAGTTCAAGACAGTGATTATGCCATGAGTTTTTGTTTTTCGTGCATAACATTTTCTATTCTATTTGTAGGGCTTGAGAACAGTGGAACTGAAGTTTTGTCCTCTACTCTGAAGTCATCCATTTAAGGACAGTGCAGATAACAGACCCAAGGTATCAATGTTCCACTCATGGCTTGTAGATGCCAGATGGATGCTAAAAAATCGTTAGTTGTAGCCTGCCTAGGATCAATTGTTGTATGTTGAGCACCTGCAATTGCATTAAGTGTTGTAAACTATTTGCAAATAAATTAACTTTTACAGATATCTTTATACAATATGTAATTGAATACTTGTTAGCATCACTCGTGTTTTCTGGCGTGCAACATAAGCATATTGCTCACGACAACTGCTCAGATCCAGTAAGTACACCAGTTACAAGTCGGATTATACCCGCTCGTGGTGAAAACTTGCGGGTTTCCCTGTTCGGTTCAACAATTTTGACATGAAGTCGAGGTGAAAAGGACAAAGCAACATCTCTCCATTTGGCAAAAACCCAATTCAACCACAGAAGCAATACTTTGACAGGTGTTCTGGGCAGGTCTACCTACATAACATGACGATCCAAAATTAGTGATATAAATCAACCCAACGTACATCAAGAGCAAAGTTATGTTTATACATTCTCCAGAAATTAGCTTGAAATATGCATGAGCACGCGTCTATGTAAAAGAGTGAGAGACGCAATAAAAAGAGGAAAAGAAACCAGGGATAGAGCGTGAATGGCGCACAAAACAAATTGAAGCTCAAAAATATTATCGACAGAGTAAAACTTCACATAATGCTCTCAGAACAACTTCAATACAAATAGCAAGTCACTGAGAAAGTTAGAACAAGATGTGAAACTGTGAGACTAGTACAGCATATGCACAACAGCAGTAACAAGAAAAAGACAAGCCAACGAGTTCTGGCATTTCATACTAACAATAGAGAAATGAAGCTCTTGGCAAAAGTTTTGAAGCTAATTATGGTTTCTAAAACATTGAAATTTCCTTGAGGAACTAATCATAAACAACTCCATAATTGGTGGTTTTTTTTATGTACGTCTTCATTTTCAATTTTCGGGGTATGCCTAAAAAGTTTAGGACTTGTTCTATTTACCATTTTCAAACCGTTTTCTATTTTTGATTTTCTTATTTTCGAAAACACGTTTTTGAAAACAAGTTAACAATTTATAAAGAAACCCCAAAGATGGGTGTTTTCAGTTATAATCAAGCCAAAAATTTTAAAATGCGTTTTGGGTGTTTTTAAAATAATTTTTCAAAATGTCAAAAAGAACACATTTTCAACAATATCAAAATGGATATTCAAAACAAAAAAAAATAAAAATGAATTCAAAACTCAAAACACAAAACTGAAACAGAAAGAAATCTGTCTCTAAAGTTTTTGACAATGTTTATGAGAATTTGAGCAAATTGATACATCAAGTTTCTAAAAAGTCATTAAAATTTGAATACATCAAGGATTATAGAGACTTCTAAAAAATTCTAATTGAATATACCTTGACTTTTAGAAACTTTTTAAAAGTTTATAAAATCTTCAATTGAATGCGCCAATATTTTTAGAGAATCTCCAAAAATCTTCATTGAGCACGTCTAAATTTTTTAAATCCCAAAAAGTTATTAAATGTCTCAATTGAATATATCCTAAAGTTTAAGATAATTATGACTCAGGTTTCTATTTTTTCATTTCCTCCTCCTTTTTTTTTTTTTTTTTGGGTAGAAACTGGAAAGGCAAATTTTCCCAAATGGTCCAGAAAAATAATGCTGTCAGGGACATTCTAAATGTTAATCATAAATTTGGTCCTTGAACTTTTATGAAAATTTCAATTGGTCACACATTTTTAATTTATCATAATCAAATTAATAGATTGTTAGTGGTAATCACTTTGTTATTTCTTGTTAGTAACTCTAAAATGTAAAGGATTGTTAATGTGTCGTTGCATATACAACTGATTGAGGGTAATGTTACATGTACACAATGGTTTATACTCTCGTGAGTTGACATATTTTGATACATTGATTTTAACAATATCTTTTTCTATTAATGGATAAAGGGTGATGATGCTACACGTATATAATGCTGTACATAAGGATTTACACTTCCCTCTTATGGAGGGGGACCCGTGTACAATAAATTATGACTTATTTTACGTGGGCCCTTCCATGTGATTGAGAGTATAAACCCTTATGTACATCATAAAGTGTACAAGTAGTTTAATTCATTGATAAATTGTCGACACATAGGATGTGTTAACAAAGGTGTACACATCTGGGTGTCGATGTACAAGTGGCTTTATCCAATAATTAATATCAATTTTGGTCATTGAACTTTCAAGATTGAAATTAAGAATAAGATGAAAAGATTACGTCGTAAAATTAAAGGCTTAGCGAATAGGGGTTTGCTATGTGTATGGGCACTCCTATGGATTTTGCTATGTCTAGCAAATATTAGAGGTATGTTTGAGTCACATTATTTTGAAAAAATGTATTTTGGAATAGTAGATTGATAGAAAATGTGTTGTTGAAAAAAGAATGAAAAATTATTGATGCGATGAAAAATATTATTTTATTGAAGAATGCGTGGTTAAAAATGAGTAGAATAATGAAAATGAAATTTTTCTGCTTATGCAACATCTAAGCCATGTTAGGGATTTATTGTGGTTTAAGTTTAAGCCCCTGTTTGACCGCCTTTAATTTGACTTTATAAAGAAAATTGACTTTTTAAAATTATAACAGTAAAATATGGATTAAAAAAACGGTTTTGCTATCGGTACATCAAGATATACATAGGGGTGTACACCCTTCTCACATAGGGGTGGGGTCCGCTTGAATAAAAAAATATTTTATACAAGTGGGTCTCACTCCCATGTGAGTGGAGTGTACATTATTATGTACAATTCTTGATGTACAAGTAGCATTTTTCTTAAAAAAATATTGATCCACATGACTGCCCCTTTTAATGCATTTAGAATCGTCATAAATTGGTGTTCCATTCCTACCCTCATCGAACTATTTTAAAATTACAACCTTGCCCTTCAATGTATCTCTCTCAAAAGCTACGGTCCGCTGCCACGTTCTCTCATTTTTGGAAGGTTCAAAAAATTTCAACCGATAAGGGTCAAATGTGGCAATTGTTTTGTAAGCGATCTAACTTGACATATCTGCTCGATGACTCATAATTTACTGTACAATAAATTGTTTTAAGTGTTGTCAAATAGACGCTTAAAGTAATATATTGATGAAATGTTAAATTTATAACACGATGTGACAAAATAACTGACATATAGATATGAATAAATAATGAGTAATACCACTAAAATATCAATGAAATATTGTTGCACTTTCCTTACATGGGCTCACAGACCCCTCAATGTAGAGGGGGCTAAGGGGATTAGGGCATTCTCATTTTACTAATTGGAGGTGACCTACTTACTCATATTGAAAGTAACTTGAAAATCGTAAATTTGATATTTGACCAACCAAAGGTTACATATCTATCGAGATTTTCATGAAAATTTAGTGACGAAATTGAAATTAAGTAATTAACCCTCGACCTGCTTATTTCTTACCTGTAATTTATAAATAATATTTTTTAAGCTTAGCCAAACACGACCGAGTGATCCTCACGCGATAAAAAACTGTTGGGTGCGCGATAGAACTAGAATCACCGATAGGTTTTTCCACTATTAGCCCATTGGAAGCGATTGAAGTTCGGAACTTCTGGCTTTAGCAAAGAATCGGCAACCGGCCCAGGTTCTGATGCTTTCTCTTCATCTCTCAATTCACATTTAACCATATATTTATGAAGGGCAATCTGTATATTCTGCTATTCATTAACACATTACATGAATTTTCAGAGAATTTAATTAGTGCAGTTCCCTTCTGCAAAGTAATTAACAATGCAGCTAATCAAGTTTTTGCTGGGGGTTTAGGATTCCGTAATGAGTAGGGGGTTAAAAAAATATCTCTTTTACCATTTGTCTTCTAGGTTTCATGGATTTTACTGTATTTTTCTTAAGGGATTAACTATTTCTAGCAATTTTTACTGTTCTTTGTTTCCATACCAAAAAAATTAACGGGAGATGCCACTAAAAATAAGCATGGAGTATGATGCCCAATGTTGACGCGACACTGATTTGGACATGCAGAATTGTATCTGTCAATTCTGGCATATAAACAACATAGGCACAATGCAACAAACTAAGCCTTACATAAATAAACTAACTCGTCTACGTGAGTCGTTTTTCGTTGCTCCGTTTGTTTCAACACCACGTCTATCAAGTCCATAGAAATCTAATCTTTTGACAGAAATTAAGTTGTTTGCATCCAAATTCTTGCCATCCTCTTCTTTTTAGAACATTTTATGGGATTTCTGTTCTTGTTTCAATACTTGGTTGAAGTAAAGAAAAGGTAAGGGGTCATCTTTAGAGATTTTTTATTTTTTATAAAGTGATCTTTGTTATCGATTGAAATCTAAATTTTAATCTAAATCAAATTAACAATTAATTTTAATAACGTATTTCATGAAATCCATAACTATTTAACTTCTATCAAAATTTATTAAAAATTTGATTTTAAACTCCACTAAATATGGGCAAAATCACAATAAATTTGAATATTTCTCTTTTCTTTCTCTTACTATTTTTGTCTCGCCTTTTAACAAAATTTTAACCCTTCTAATTTTTTTAAAATTTGTATATAATTTCTCCATAAATTATCACATTTATTACAAATCTTCATTTTTCAATCAAATTTTCAAGTAATTAGAACCTAAATTTGCATTTTATCCCATCAAACTGTGTATATAGAATATGTCTGAACTCATTATATCCAATTTGACTTATACTTAACGAATTGTGTTTATTTGATTGATTATTAGTATTGAATATTAGTTATAAGTATTGAATATTAGTTAGTTATATATTTTTCCCTTTGATTTGATTATTTGAATTGATTATTTGTATCAAATA
>CAIGRQ010207428.1:0-12172 GCA_903798375.1 Fraxinus sp. D2006-0159 | reverse complement strand
CTTTTTTTTTTTTTTTTTTTTAAATTCAATTTTCTTTTCAGTGGTTTTATTCTTTCTGAAAGATTTTTGTCATTTTCCACCTTTAACGAGGAAATAGATAAATTCTGTTTGCATTTTTAATTGTTATTTAAAGCCATAGGACTACACACTTTGGATCATTGAATTTGAAATCTAGTTTCGTATCCCTTCCTTTAAAATAGAGTTATTTTCATTTTCCCAACGTAATTGCATTTTTTTTAAATAGTTTGACGTATATCATGACAAGTATTTTTAATATTAAACGACCCATCGGAAGAAGGAAAATAAAAATTCTTATTAAACTGCACGACACTCTTTCACTCTAGGAACTCCTGATTATAAGTTAAAAGCTTGTTTGTGAGGGATTTTAATCAAAATTCTAGCCGTTAACTATCAAATCAACCAACATTTTTGATTTTCCCTCTCACAGGTGGGGTCCACATGTTGACTATAACGACTAGAATTTTGATTAAAATCCCTCCCAAACAAACTCGTATATTTCTTTATCGTTCTTATAATCAACATTTTTGACTTTCCCTCTCACGGGTGGGGTCCAAATGTTGACTATAACAGCTAGAATTTTGATTAAAATCTCTCCCAAACACACTCTAACTATAAAAAAAAACATGTTTTTTCTCCAAGCCTTGCAACGGTTGACTTTGATTATGTAAATCTCCAACTAGACGTACAATAGTTTAGAGTAAAATGAGCTCGAAGTTGGAATTCAATAGTCTACAAGCCCGCCCTTGTGAGCGAAACTGGAAAAATCTTATCATATATTAAATAAAATAAAATAATAGACAATATCAGCAAAAATAGGGTTGTAAGACATTTTAATGCATGGTATTTATTATGGAATCTATTATAAACTAAAGAGTAATAAAAAGTATTATACATAGAATCAAACAACAAAGATTAAAGAGAGTCTAATTTTACATCCACCCTAATTGGAACATCTTTGAATGAGTAAATTCACACCTTGACCAGGCTCTACAATCATTCTATAGGCAGGAGAATGCTTATATTTGGGAGACAAAGAAATGATGAAGTTGGAAATGATAAGTGAAATTACAATCTTCAACTGAACCATTGCAAAATTTTTGCCCAAACAAAGCCTAGGCCCTAATCCAAATGGAATATAAACTTGGGGAAGTTTGCATGCTTTTAAAATCCCATTTGCAAACCTTTGAGGATTGAACTCATTTGCATCTGTCCCCCAAATTTCTGGATCCCTGTGGAGCGTTGGGATCAAAGTCCATAGGCATACACCTTTTGGTACAACAATGTGGCCTATTTGAGTTTCTTGGAGTGCCTCTCTTGACACAAATGCTGCTGGTGGATACAATCTCAGCACTTCTTGAATCACCATCGTGACCTACAATTGAACGGTCTGAGGTTGACTCTACAGTACTCGACAGTAAAGTATTCAAGAGGAAAAGAGAGGGTGTGTACCGTTTTCAGCTTCGGTAGTGAATCTGCATCGATCTGCCCACCATCTGAACATACTTGAGCTATCTCTTCGCGTATACGAGCTTGCCATTCGGGATGCAAAGCAAGAAGAATTAAGCACCATGATGCAGCAACAGCAGTGGATTCGTGTCCCGCGAAATATATGTTCTTGCAATTATCGACTATGAATTTCTTGGATGAATCCTTGCCCACATCATTTATGGCTCCCTCTAAAATTAACTGCAGTAGATCCTTTTCAAACGATGATGTTTCTATGCATTCCCTTTCTCTTTCATTTACTGCTTCCAAAATCAATGCCTCTATCTCTTTCTCCAAATTCTCGACTTTCTTTTGTTGCTCACTTGGAAGTAACCTGCAATGGCGCACTCTAATAGGTTAAGCTTCTAGACGAGATGATCATTCCAACACGCACTTCATTTTAAGGAGATGTTCGTGTTCAAGGGATAAATCTCACCTCGAATTATGATGAAATAAATATACAGTATATAAGTCATTGGGCTACTAAACTCAAATGAGCAAGCACAAAGAATAATGATGAAACCCAAGTTCTTATACTTTGTACGTACCCAAATGTATGGAAACCGAAGAGAAAGCACTGGTTAGAAATGGCTTTCTGAAGTGCTCTAAGCTTTGAGAAAATTTCTTTTCCTTTCGTATACGAGCCCCCAAAGCAAGCTTTTGAAATTACATCTCCTGAAAGACACCTTAAATATTCTTCAGCTTTGATCTCTGCCATAATGCCACCTTGTGATTCTATGCATCCCTCCCATTTGCTAGTTAATGTTTTAGCTGACTCCAACATCAATCCAACCATACCCTGTCATTCCAGTAGAGGGCTTTTGAATCAATCTTTATTAGGGATTCGCCAAAAAAAAATGTAAATGGCACGTTCAGTACTTTCGACCCGACAAAATCAAGAAAAAAAAAATGAAAAAATCGCAATATTGGTCAAGTTGGTCCTTAACATTTCGTTATACTTGCAGAATCAGTCTCAGCAATGGAAACTGTCTAAATCTTTGTTAAACATGCTTCAATTCAAATTTCTCCATACCTTCACTGAGCTGTCATTTTGACTGAAATGTGGACATTTTTGCCGTGGCGAACAGATTATACAACTATAATAGATCAACTTGCTCCTTTTAAAAGTTTAGAGACCAATTTTCTACTAGAACAATGATATGGATGTTAAGGGATAGAATTCAACGTCGAGTAAAAATGAAAACATAGACCAATTTATAAGGATTTGGGCTACTCCTTTTAATAAAGTTGACTTTTTAAAATGGAATCTCATTATGGTATCAGCGCTCGTTAAGCTCTAATGAGCAATTCGATCCGATTAAGACTAAAAAAAAAAATTGAGCACACTAATTTCAAGATTAGTCTGCTCAAACGAGCCGCCATCTTGTGGGGACATGTTACAGGATAGAATTCACATCGAATAAAGATGAAAACATATACCAATTTATAAAGATTTGAGTTACTTCTCTTAATAAGGTTGACATTTTAAGATGGAACCTCAAGTCTTAACAATGAAAGCCAGATTTACAATTCTTTCTGGAAATAAGTACGCGATAAACTGCTCTTATCCGTCCATATTCATGCCAAATACGTTTCTAGAAAAAGAAATTCACCTTGACTTTATCCATGAAGAATTCTGGGGCAACAATTTTTCTCTGTTGGGCCCAAATACGACCGTTGGATCTCAAAATGCCATTACCAAGCATGGGAGCTAGTCTTTTTGTGACATATGAAGGCTTGCCTAAGTCTAAAGATGTACTTTGATTCATCTCCTTTACTAGCTCTGGATGGTTCACATACAGATGCTGCTTGTTCCCTGTTGAATATGTGTAAATCGGCCCTGCATCGATTCATGAAAATCTCTTAAAACGTCCTTATATTTCGTTAAATAGTATAAGTTGTACAATATTAGATTATATTAAAAATAAAAAGAAGTCTCGTATCAAAATCGTGGGTTATGATACTATCGAATTTAGTCTAAATTGGCCCACACCAAGTCCAAATCTATGAATATTCTCATACACAATGCTTATGTTTTTGCATTATTGAATACATGCATGTGCATTTGTTTTTTGTACACATTTTAGTTTTCAATTTAAATGCTCTGTCTCCCATGAAAAATTGTTCAAATCAAGGTGGTCCTAAGGTTGATATAGACATTATGCATGTGAAGAAACACGGAAAAATAATTATATAAAAGTCCAAGAACTTCAAATTAATCTACGAATACGTTCAATTTGCACATGACTTGTGACCTACTTTTTCCAACATTCCTGATTAGGTGAAATTTCTGATATATACACGTAACATAAAGTGTGCCCTACCAGCCTATGATGGTCGGAGAAATGCATCCAACCAATATGGCTGTTCATTTATGGGAAATGAAATGCTTAACTTCTAAAGTATATTTCACACAATAATGACAGATAAGACGAGACACAGCTTGTGATGGGTTACGACCGGTAAAATGAGCTTTGGGATTACAATATTTTTTCACTTTTGTCCAATAATGTATTTCCTTGAATGGCAAACACATGTAGTTTCATGTCTCCTCTATTCTAATTTTGGAATTTGTATAAATATGGGATACAACTATACAAGTTTAAATAAGGGATGAGAATTGGCACGTGGAAATTGGACATGACAGACAAGTGTCCAATATATAATGCCCATTGCACAATTGGCACCCACATCAGAAGTTTAAAGGTGGGGTTTTCTCGATTTGATTGACTTGAAACGAATAGTATGTGGGTCGTGATTACCTTAGTGAACTTATCTGAACAACTCATTCAACCTCTTTTTTGGTTAGTACGGAAAAAGTTGTTGAGACTTCAGTGATCTGCCTAACACGGTACATTATGTGTTGAATCGATTTCTTTTATTCGGATGTATCTTTACTACTTATAAGTAGAACAATTAATTAATTAATTCATTCATTTTGCATTTATAGTGACAGGTTATGGACTTTTCAAGAGTCAAACAGTATTATCACAAAGAAATTTATTTAATATATATTCTCCAATAATTGTATCTAACATAGATGTTACAGCAGCAATTATTAAGGAAATTTGTTAATATATTACTACAACAATACATTCTCAATTATTGGAACAACAATAGACCAAATCATTATTAAAAATTATAGATATATAATTTCCTGCTTCAATTAAGATGAACTAATAATGAAATTTGTTTAAAAATTAAATTAATTGTACTTATATTATTTCGCTCTAATGGTAGTTTTGAAATTATTATCTTCTAATGAAATCAATGTGTGAACCCAAAATATGATTACGTTGAGCTAAACAAATTTAAGAGGGTGTAGATGTGACAAAAATCGATAAATAATGACGATATATTTTAGTCACTCAAGACAAACACTTCACCAATTTAAGTTTACTAAAAACTAATTTAGATTTATAAAATAAAATAAAATGAGTTCATACACGATATAAACCTGATTGCCACTTAGACTATTGCTAAGCAGTCGTAATATTATATGGCAAGAAATTGTTCTCCTGCTCATCGTGTATAAGATAAAATCGTCAACTAACTGATGTAACAGAAGAATATTACTTACGGTTCTCTCTAAATGTGTGAACGTTTATACATAATATAGACCTGATTGCCACTTAGACTAATGTTAAGCAACCGTAATATCACATGGCAAGAAATTGTTCTTATGCCTATGGTGGACAAGATAAGACTGTCCACTTGCTAATGTGATTGAAAATTTTTTCTGGCGGTTCTTTGCAAGGTGAGAACCGTAAGACTTCCCACTTTGAGCACGAGAACATGAGTATTACATGGCATTACTCTTTTCTACAAGTGCACTCTAGCTTCCACTCTTCAATGCACATAACTAGCACTTGAATGAGATAATGCATTTCTTTTTCTTTAACAAGCACTAGTGTTTTTTCTTTAAAGATTAAGTGTTAGAAAGACAGTGTGTTTGACCTTACTTGGGCCCTGCTTAAAAAGCCAACAAGAATAGGTTGTTTTGGACAGTATCAGAGTTGATACTGTTCAAAATCCCGTCTTTCAACTGACCATTCATGTTTAGAGCTGAATAATATAATAGACAAAATGGCTTAATAACAATCAAGAAGTTGCAGAAATGGAAGTTTCTATGAAACAAAAACCCATAGATTATGCCATATTTGTTTCATGTTTCTTCAAATGAGGAAGAAAGAATATAAGACTTAAGTAGCATGGTTATGAGAAAGAATAGAAATTGTACTTTACCATATTCTTTTCTCCATTGTTCAAAATATGGGAAGAGTGTTGATGTATAGTTGTGTGCAACAAATCCAGTGTTTTCTGCACCAGTATTGTTGATTGATGATGCTTGAATCCTCTGCATCTCAGGCACATTTCCATAAAGAAAACATGGCTTTGGCCCTCTGATTCCTTGCTTTTCAAGTCTCCACCGTAGCCGCCATGGATTCACCCATACACACACTTTCTTGAATAGAAATATAACTGCAGAAAGAAGAAGAAAAAGATAAGGGGCTTTCATTCTTGGGCTTCTATTTGATTTCTCCCTATTGTTTTCCTCTCTTTACACTATATATATACACACTTCAAGTCTTGAATTGGTTAAATACAAATCATTGCACAAGTTGATCATTATCTTTAGTTAATTAATCAAACAAGATATGTATGAGTGTAATATATAAAACGACTAAGATGTGATTGGGGCAATTGGAATGATTTGTCATATTACAATAATAAGTGAAGGCATGTTTGGTATACCATATTGAATCTATACGATTAGCAAATAAGATTTGATTGGATATGAAAAAGTATGGTGCTAATAAAGAGATTATTTCACCATCCGCACTAAAGGCGCCGAGTGCAAGTGAGGTTAGGGCGGAGACATAATCTTTCTAAGTTTGCAAGGAAATATGTTGATGACACTTTTGGTATTCTCCTGTGGAGGCTGGGATGAAACTATAGACTTTTTGAATTTGGGATACTATAATGAATTTACGAAATTTTCTTCGAGTAACAAATCTAAAAGTGATTATGGGCTAGAAAGATACTACACGCGATGTATGATGACAAAGAACACGATTAGGGAAGTGGAGTTTCTTTTAGAGGTGGGCACGAGTATAGTTGCGTCAATATCAAGCCCAATTGACCACTGAACCAACCGTTCGTATGGGGGTAAAAATCCAACTGGAAAACCAAGCCGAATATGTTCAAAATCACCCTAATGTGGTGGTTTGGTCGTTTCAAGGTATTTTTCACCTTTCGATTTTTTAACCCAATTATTAATATCGAGATTTTCAATATGCGAAATCCCAACTGAAAGTCAACCCGACTTGTCGTGAACCCAACCTGAGTACGGTTGGATAATGTTCACGTCTTGTTTCTTTAGCTCTTATATTGTACTCTCCGTCTTCGAATTGTTTAGTTTTTTTTTTTTCTTTGGTACCATTAATTGGAGGTGAGACCGAGCCTTCCTTCCTAAGAACGCATTTTGTGGTGAATTATGTTGGAGTTAGGGGCATAATAAATGATTAAAGCAAATGTACGAATAGGAAAGCAAGTGATGTCCACTTTTAATTGTTCAAAAAATAATAATGCATTTTAATTTATTAGATAATCAAAATGGCTCGTGTTATCATCTATATTGGTGTCAAATACTCCCCCGTCCCAATTGTATATGATTGTTTCGTTTTTCACACAGATTAAGAAAGCTTCTTTAATGTTGTTGAAAAATTAATTTTTGCTAAGATCTTTCCTAATTTGCCCTTATTTAATTTTTAGTATGTAAAATTAAATTATTGTTGGAATTAATAATTTTGAAAAACAAGAAGAAATGAGACTTTTTCCATGTTTCCAAAAAGTGGGAAATATGTGTATTCGGATGATTTCAAGAAGTTGACATATTAAATGAGAAAAATTAAAGGTATATTGGTAAAAGAACACAATAAAATATTCTATTTTAGAAAGCAGGCCTATATATTTGGGACAAGAGAAAAATGAAATCCAGTCTCAATTAATAATTGAGACGGAGGGAGTATTACTTTTTCGAACTACATTACTCTAAAATAAGTAGCGCGTAAGCATCTTGTGATTATGACTTTCTCGTCAATAATAATAGCATCAATGTATATGGATCACTACCGTCTGCATGTGTCTTTTCCTGACTATACTTCATTAACTTGTGCGCTTCACTTCACCAATTACCCATACACGTGATGAGCCAATAGGACATTATGTAATGATTAATTTAAAAGTCGGTAACATAAGTTCTAAATTAAGTAATTACTCGAGTCAGCTTTTGAACATGGGGTCGATTTTATTGGACCATTTTCTTGAAGAAGTCAAATCACCCTTAGATTAGAGTGTTTACTATAAATGTTTGAAATAAAATATAAATAACTAATAGAATCTCGACCAGTTATATAATCGTAAAAGAATTGATAGCCATTAATGAAAAAAATTAGATAAAAGATACATTTCAATTTTTTATATACTCCTCGTTACCATACGTCTTGAAAATATGTTATTCTAAATTTTCCACGTAGAGATGCATAGTCACTATCATGATTGAAATATGTCACAATTCCTCCAAAAATATCAAGAATCGTCGAACTATTGCAAAGAAACTATCAAATCCTTTTGACTAGATTTTTTTGGCCTCCAGAGAACTTAAGAAGAAATAAAATGTGGATACTTTAATCAAAGACGTAATTATAACGTTGAATACTAAACCAACTTATTGGGATTCGATTTGTGTAAGTTATCAAAGGTAGGGTTATGTGTAACATGATTTTTGATAAGTCAAATCAACTTTTGAGAATTAAAAAAGCTATTTTTAGATCTATTTAATTGATTTTATTAAGTGTGATTTTTCTGCTCGGAAAGGTTTTTAAAAACCTGGTTCAGTGTGATTTCCTTGAAAGCTCTTTCGAAAGGAAAAAAAAAAAAGTACTTTCAGAAATTAGTTTCCAAACACTACTAACTAAAATAACTTTATAATAAAACTTTCATATAGGAGGTATAAATAAAAATCCTGTCAAACGAGCCCTTGACTCCTGTTTGGTATATATTAAATCAAAAATTAAAATTAATTAATTTGACTTGAAATTAAAATTAAAATTTAATCTATATCTTATAGAGGTATAGTATAATTTGAAAATCTCAATTATGTTAAACCGAATAAGCTAATTTAGGTTGTGATAATTAGACCACCAATCCGATTTACTATTTGGGTCATGTGTTACTAGAAAAGCCGAAAAAGGAGTGGCCCAGGTTGCTAAATATCACACTAAATGGGCCAAAGGGTATTATGAGCTTGATGGTTTATGGGTCGTCATATGGTTCTTCTCCGTCCTAAATTTTTGTTTTAATTTTACCTTTTCTTTCACTTTGATCACATGTCACCAATACTATTGCAGTAGGAAGCTGCTAAAACAAAGAGAGGACTTAATTTAAGAGCATGTTTGTTTTCGCTGTCATTGAGTTTTATGAAAATTTCAAAATGATCGCTAAACTAATTTTTTTTATATATTAATAGTCAATCCCTCATTTTTTCATAGTAACACAAACGATCACTAGGATGAAAGCATTAACCTAAAAACCTATTGTCATGTTAGATTCAAACTTGAATACAATAACGTCAACTAGTACGTTATGTCAGACAAAGTCACGTTGATATCACTTAAATGTGTAATTGTCAAACACGTATTTTTCATATTTTTAGCTTGCGAATTCTTGTAGGTGAAGCAATTTTGTCTCTTGAGGAGAGTTTGTAATTTTTACTTGTATTCATCTTTGATTCGTTCTATTGATGAATGAGTTTGGAGTTTCAATGTTAATTTTATTTTTTACGCCCTTAAACTTTTAGAATTCACACATTCATTCTCATCAAATACTATATTCATTCGATATTACGCTTGGCATTCTTCGTAAAGTCAATTTCATAAGAGAGAGAGTAAAAGACCTTGTTAAAAGCAATGCGAATCACAATGAACTTTTAAAACTTTTTTTATGGCCATGCTAACAAGGACAAAAATTTATATAACAATGTCATGGACGATTCAAAGTTTATGATTATCAAGATATCTTGTTTGCTAATTGACTGCTTGAAATACTCGACATTTGAACTTTTAAAAAGATTTTGTTCGTTTGGATTTTGAACTATACAGTCGAACATTAATTTCTTTTAAATTCAGCACATTTTTCTTTATATGATATATAGTTTCTATTTGAGTTTCATTAGTTAAAATTCGAATTTCTAAAATTATTTTTAACTNCAATTACATATAAAGATTTGGGACTTCGATCGAAAAATTAAAGGTTTGGGACTGACGCTGCAATTACATATAAAGGTTTGGGACTTCGGACGCAAAAATTAAAGGTTTGGGTGTAATCTACAACAAACTGAAAGGTTTGGGACCGGAGCTGCAATTTTCCCTTTATTTTAAAAATAGATGGGGGCATATGTTTATCCCTATACCCTGCCTGAGCGCACAGTAGAAGGTTCAATCTACTTACGCTGTTATACACAGAGACATCTATACATTCGTATGTGTGCGTATATGTGCAAAGAGTGTTCCGTACCCCATTTTGCAAAGAGGGAGAAAGTGGAATTTATCTCATGAATTCCGTTTGAAAAATTGGGTGGACAATCCCTCTTTTAACATTTTTTCTTGGTTCTGAGATTAGGGTTTGTTCACTGAAAAAACCTATATACGTTTCGAGCTGAAATACATATACGTTTGTGTATGAATTGTCTGTGCATAAAATTTAGGGTTTTAATCTTTTTGCGAATATTGTATATAAGTGTTGTGTGAACGAAGATGGATGGGAGGAGAATAACAGCGAGTCCGCGGCCGTGCTCTGGGAGGCGAGTGTTGGCAACGAAGCGGCGTCGGGGCTCAGATGGACTCGTTAACTGCGTGAAAAAGCTGCAAAGACGTGAGATTTCCTCGAAGCGCCACCGTGCTTTCTGTATGAGCGATGCTCAAGAGCGGTTCCGCAACATATGCTTGCAGGTTCGTTTCCAGAAAGTGTTAATTGATTATTAGTTTTGTTCTATCTATTATAATTACTTTTTTAATTGATTTGAGCTATGGAATTGGCTTTAGGAAAAAATCCTATGAATTGAAGTTTTCTTGGTTGGGTATGTGATGATAAACGTTGTAACTAGCAATTGGGGTTTCTGCTCCTCGAGTAAGGGTTTCTTTTGTTTCTAATCTTGATGGGGATTTTGAACGTCGCTGTTTATTGGTTTTATTTGACATGTATTCTTTGATATAGATGTATATCGCAATATCAGAAATGGATGAACGGAAACTGCACATATACTTTTTATTGGTGTTCCTGAGAGAACACATTGAAGATTTCTTATTAAATTTTTGAAATATCACAAGGATGCGATCTTTCGGATTATTTGCCTTCTAGTGTTTTGATTGTCCATCTAATTGACAAAAGATGGGTACTTTGAAAATAATTGATTTTCTAAATTCTTGGGTTGAAAATATGTGCCAAGTTTTCTTAGCATTTATATTTATATTCTTCACAATCTTTCTATTTATTTATGCATTTTTGTTGAAGTTGTAAGAACATCTTTTTTAGACTCGTAAAATTCTGCCATCATTGTTTAATTGGTCAAGTAGATTACAAGTGGCCAGTTGAGTCTTCGTACTAATGTTTAAAAACGCGAATCTGGACTTTGAAAAATAGAGTCCGCTAGACTTGGACCAGCTAGTTTTAACGAAGTTATATGGTGACAAAATATGTATAGACATGTATAATAAAGCTCATCTTATTTTATGCTCATATTAAAGCGTCTAGCTTTTTATGCGGACATTGTTGTATAAAGCTTGCTGCTGCGTCATTGCACTTGTGCTGCATTGCAATTTCTCAAATAAGAACTAACAAGATAATAGCTGTAGAAGAATGATCATAATCTCTATGATCATGACATTATTTGATTAGTTTGTTTTGTTCTAGTGAATGAACAGGAACGCAATATCTTATAGGCCTTTTGCACTATAACTGTCAAATCATTGAAGTCTACGTATTAGTGCAGAAGCTGTATCTATACAAGTTGTAGCCTGATCCACCATTAGAAATGAACCTATGTCAAATCCCTCATCCCACCTACGATATTTCTAACTTCTGCTCTACCTCATCACTGATTATTTTGGTTTATTTCTTTGGGATGTGCCAAGACAAACTCGGAATTTCTTGAAACAAAAAAGAAACTAGAATTGTAGTCGGAGTTTGTGGATTGGTTTATGTCTTGTTGACCTGACACACACACACACACACACACATATATATATCAACTTTGGTATACTTTAATTAAATTGGGTGGGAAACATATGTATAATTGAGAAGGATAAATCACATCTATTATGTCAGGTCTTGGAATGGTCGAGTGCCACGCTTAATTCAGCAAGGTCATTCTGTTGTACATTTTCTAGCAATTCCGAAGAGTGTTTTCTTTGTCCAATTTGAATCATCCTAATTGGACTGAGTCAGCTGAATATTATAGTGTCACATTGTAAGGTGGCAATAGCTACATATGATATGTCTTAGATTATATGATGTTACTTGCATTGTTAAGATGGTATGACATGCAGCAACTAGGTATAGCTTTGCTCATTCCTTCACTTTTCAATAGGGCTGTAAGCAAAAACCG